>PVJL010002492.1:0-195395 GCA_004026885.1 Lyroderma lyra | reverse complement strand
TATTTAGCTTCCCCCCCTCCTCTCCCACCCCCTCCCCTTTCTCCCCTCCCAGACCCACTCGTCCCCAAGTAAACATTAAACTATTGACTGTGTCCATGGGTTATTTGTTTCTTCATTTCTTTTTTCTTTGCTTTCAGTTTTATATTCCGCTTATGAGTGAAGTCATACAGTTCTTTGTTTTTTCTGTCTGGCTTATTCCACTAAGCATGATGATCTCCAGGTCCATCCATTTTGTTGTAAATGGCAATATTTCATCTCTTCTCATATATACTCTTTTTTTTTTTTAATTCATTTTTATTGTTAGACTTATTGGGGTGACATCTGTTAGCAAGGATTACATAGGTTTCAGGCATACAATTCTACAGTGCATCGTCAACCTGATGTATAACAAGTTCACCACCTAATGTGACTTCTCCTTCCACATATATACTCTTGACTACTATTTTTTACATAAGCAAGCAACTTACCTTTCAAATAGAAACAATAGCTAAAACTATTTTTAAATGTACAAAATACCATCTATAAACACATATTAAATATTTTTACCAATATAATGCAAGAGAAAAAGTATATAGGTTTATACCTTCATAACTACAGTAATAGAAAACATTAAGTGCCTCCACTGCAGCTGGTCCCCTCTGTTTATAGCCAAAAATGAGATCTATCCATTCATGAAGATGAGCAGAAACATATTCAGACTCCTAGAAAATGTACAAATGTAATAATTAATAAAGAGATACCTTCCAAGCATAATGTAAAGATAGGTCCTTTTAAAAAGTAAAAGCAAATTAAGCTTTTCAACACAAAATCTTATCACTGTAAATAAAATTATCTCAAAATCATGTTAAAAATTTATTATGTACTACATGTATTGACTATATTCTATGTCATACAAAGTAGATACTTATTAATACTTACTACATATGTATCTGCTAACTAATGGGTGAAGAAAATAACACATCTTCTAATAGCCCAAATATTAACAAAAAAAATAATGATAGCTCTAGAATGGATCTGTTATGAAATTTCCATTGAAATGATTGTCTAGAAATCCAAATCAAGGAAACAATGAAACCATAATGGGATGGATTAAAGATGCTACAAATCACTCCCTCCACTCCACTTCACTAAGAGGTGAACTTGGTGGCAGGCAGAGGCTTGAATGACCTTCTGGAGTCTCCAAGATGGCTTGAAAGACAGTAAGGAAGTCATTACTGGAGACAGGAGAAAAGGACACTTGTGTTTTATAGCTGCATGAAAGAGTACCAAATGAACTCATGGATCTGGGGATGGAGATTTCCAGGCAGAATGTTTTCAAGTACTAACTGGCTTCTTTTGATTGCCAGTGATAAAATGTGGGAGGAGTAAGATGAATTAAAAAGAAAATACAACACTGTTCAGGTTTTAAGCATACTTTTTAAAAATATAAAGGAGGCTGATCTTGCTGGGTTCAAAATAAAATTCTCATTTTCATGATACCAAGAGAGTAAAGACTCTCAAAGTGACAAATAGCCTAAGTCAATGATCAAATCAGTGTCACCAGTAATGGTCTCATGCAAAAGTTTAGTTCAAGAGTGTGGCTGTGGGGTTCCCTGGTGGTGTAGTGGCTAGGCTTCTGCGCTCTCATCGCCACAGCCTGGTGTTCGACTCCCTGCCAGGGAACCAACACACACAAAAAAAGAGTGTGGCTGTCAAACAATCTTTCAGACCTCCTCAGAGATTTAAGGTTGTGGCTCATAGGCGCACTCAAGAGAAAACACAGCATCTTAAAAATATTAAAGGAGAAAAAAAGAAACTGTAACAGACCCAAAATGAAGTCAGCAACCAAGTCTTAATATCTAACCTCACTGCAGTTTCAGCCTCTCCCAGGAAGATGACCTTTATCCAATCAATTCAGTTACCTTATCAGCACTAGTGAGGTAATATATGCATGATGGTTCCCTGTCCAAGGCAAGGTGACCATGCCTGAAACAATCCATCCACTCTTTAGTTAAAAACATCTTTTCTCTGGTCCCTCTGCCTATAAAAACCCTCTACATTTTGCACAGAATCTTGGAGCTCCTTTCTGTTAGCTAGATGAGATGTTGCCCAAATCCTGAATCACTGAATAAAGACAATTAGATCTCCAAATTTACTCAGCTGAATATTTTTTTAACAAGAATCTTAAGGGCATTTTCCCATAGTAGCCTCTCATTTGGCCTAAAGGAGATATGGGACTATTTTGTAAAGTAAAATGAAATGGTTTTTCACCAATGAAGTTGATGGATAAGAAACCCATACACTTTTTAAAGAAATTATATTACTTAAGACAGAACGAGAACTTCTTCAAAAAAGAGACTTTTGACTGTGAATATTTTGTGCCTAGAGGGCAGAGTCTATGTGGTGAATTAAAGATGGCTGCAAATTCTTTCTCACTTCCATCATTGAGAGCTGGAGTTTACTTCCCTCCTTTTGAATCTGCTCTGATCTTGCAACTTTTAACCGTTACAAAGTGGCAGAAGTGATGCTGTGACAGTTCATAGTTTTAAGCCATAAGAAAGTATGCAAGCTTCCACTTATGCACTCTTGGGTAGACCTGAGCTGCCATATAAGAAGTCTGGATACCCAGGAAGAGAAACCACATGAAGAGGAGATATTCTGAGACTACAGAGAAGGAAAGTTAAGTCGAGCATCCCAGTATCTCCAAGAAACCTCCAGATGACTCCAGTCTCAGCTGAAGTATGACTCCAAGGATTCAGAACCTCAAGACAGACCAGAAGAACTGCCCAATTGAAACCAGTCAACTCAGAACTGTGTGAGATAATAAAATGGCTATGATTTAAAGCCACTAAATTTTGGAATAGTTTTTTACACAGCAGTACATAACTGAAATACAATGTCTAACATCTTATTAATAAGGAGCATGTCTTCCTGAAATCCTGGACCCTTAACTGCATGTCATAGATAATACAGAAGAAAGCATCTGAGAATTCATGGCTAGCTATAAGTAACAGATTATTTTTCAGAGTTGCTTTATTCCTACCTTCCCATTCCTATTCATGCATATAGGGTTATTGCTTATAAGTATTATACAATAATCCTGAATTTTATAAATTTGACAAACTATATACTAATGACAAAGAATGTTTCTAAGTATTGACCTAATTAGTTTCAAAGTCTGCAATATTTCAGTTTTGGTAAAGAACTAAGTGGTCTATCATCACCTGCAAGGTAATTACATAATATCAACATTAAATTAAACCTTACTAGTCCTTCAATTCCAAACTGAAAATTTAGTTAAAAATAGTAATATATTTTTAAAGTGGCATTTAGGACTTTGCAGTCTTAGTAAAAACTTAGACTGAAATCCTTCAGAGGAAACAAAAACGTAATTATCCTTATTAGACTTGAAATAAATGTGGGAATTGCAAAATATCAAACTACAGCAGCTTTGGTGATTGGAATAGTTTCTCACACACCAGGTAAATACAGAGTTTAAACTTTTTGCTATATATCCATGGGATTGTACTATAACTTCACTATATTAGAAGATTCATAACCTCAAAATAAATTACTATATAATACTTTAGAAAATATCATATATAATAGATTACAAATTAATCTTAAAAATAATTAATAGTCAGATACACTTTATTCCATCCTCTGGAAAACACATACACTTTTATCTTATTAAGCTCTCTAGTAACTAAACACAAAAATCTTACCAGAGCTTTCCTATGTTTATAGATGAAATCTTCAGCTGACTTAGCCCATTTGGGGAGAATGACATCATTTACTAGTTCTTTGGAAACTTGTAGGCGACCCAAGTTAAATTCTAAGACATGTAAAATAAATGTATCAAGTCATTTTGGATTTAAATAAATCAAGTAAAACAAATGTTGAGGGCACATTCCTTAATAAAACTGAATGCCTTTTTTCTCTTTAATTAAGAGTAAACATTGAGAATCAAGTTTCCTTCTTGATCTAAATTTACTGATCAGGTAAAAACAATTCTTATCTATTGGAATGCATTTATCAGCTGATTAAAAAGGTAAATGAAAATAAAAGTTTTAAATTAATGATTACAAGGTAAATCAGATTAATAATTCATTGTTTTATTGAGGAAAGTGAAAGAAACTATATGACAAAACCTTAATTTGAACAAACATGCAGTATTATTCTAAGTACTCTTTTTAAATTAAAAACAATTAACATAGTCCCTCTAGTGGTTAATTTATAAAATACAGCTCCTCAAAGATTTTTGGTTTAACTTATACTTTAAATGCAATGAAAGAATTATACTTGTCCTATGGAAGAACAATTATATGTTTATATAACTATTCTAAGTAGATATTCACATCATAAAGATTTATTGATATAGTGAGAACACAGTATTTTGACAAAATTGTCCCTAAGATGAGGTTTTTCTTGTTCATACAGTGTGGGGAGGGGAAAGTGTTAACACACAAGACCTTCATAAAAGCAGCTGCCTTAAAACATCAGTGTGTCTCAAAGTAGAGCAGAGGTTTAATGTCATAGAATGACAGGACACCCAGGCTCTGTGGCTTTCTTTGTTAACCCAACTACTGTATAACAGATATTGCTTGTCAGCCACCTGATAGCCATTCCTCCTTATGTGGTAGCAGAACCTTAATTTTATTCAGGTTGTCCATCCCTGTCAATTCAAGCCTGTTGCAGGTGACTGGTATAGGGGTTGGTATATGACCCAGATTAGGTTATCAGAAAACTGTTTCTCATTCTTAAAAACTGACACAAAGAGTTAATAGTCCCACTTCTTTCTATGACACTGTTGTATTTGCTTACACCTAGAAATGCATTAATCATTCATAACCATGAGAGAAACTATCCAAGGACAAAGCGAAAACATTCAATAGCAGAATGAAAATACAGAAAGAACTTGGCTTGGATTATTTTGCTAAACTACCTGAAACGACCATATCTTAAGGATTTAATGAAGGAAAACATTAACATTTTCTTGTTTGCACAAGTATAATTTGGTTTTATTAATGTTTTAGTAATTAATATAACACTAATATTAATATTTGTTGTCATTGTGACTAACATACTTTGCTTTCTCCCACCTAGCTCATTTCAAACAGAGGCAATGTATTGTTAGAAATGGAGGCCACCAGGACAGTAGTGCAAGATAGCAACTGGCTCTGGTGAATGTCAGAAATTGTCAAGGTAAAAGTACCTTAAAATCTGCATGTCAATTTAATCTGCTCATCCCTCCTATTCCAGATACTCTGCTTTAGGAGACTATAGTCCTGTGGCTGACTAAGAGGTTAGGATCAGACTCAGTCAAGAGATTCACTTGATTTTTCTGAAAGTGACCAATTCTCACTGCCTAACTCAGAATCAGAAGACCTACTTCCAAAAGCCTGTCCCAGAGTGCAAGACCACTGTCCTGGGATAACAAATAATTCAAAGGGTCAAACATTAATATTACATACCAGGGTAGGAAAAATGAGTTGGTAATGGTCCCTTCACACTGAAATTTCCCTAAAGAACACCAATAATAACAATCTTGCCAATTTCCTTATTTGTGTTTACAATAAATCTAAAACTACCCCATAGAAAAAGAATTTGGATATTTTTAAAGACTATGTTTAGTTCCATGATTCTCTATTTCAAAAACATAATATTATTTTTCAAATATTGTGGAAATTACACCATCACTTTTCAATTTGCCTTCTGTCTTCTGCTCTAAATCAGGAGTCACAAACTTTATTTTTTTTACTTAAAAAAAATATTTTTATTGTTACACTTCTTGGGGTGACATTGGTTATCAAAAGTTACATAGGTTCCAGGTGTACAATTCTACACTGCATCATCTGTTGCATAATATGTTCACCACCCAGTGTGAGTTTTCTTTCCACCATGATATTTGGCTGCCCCTCCTCCTCTGTCACATTCTCTTCTTCTCCCACCCCTCCCCCTGATTGTGTCCATGAGTTGTTTGATTGTTTTTGGTTGCTTTCAATTTTATATTCCACATATGACTGAAGTCATATGGTTCTTGGTTTTTTCTGTCTGGCTTATTTTGTTCAGCATGATAATCTCTAGGTCCATCCATTTTGTAGCAAATGGCAGTATTCCATCTTTTCTTTTTTTTTTTTCTTTTTTGCTTTTTGGAATGTGGATAGCTCACTGCCTGGGAATCGAACCTAGGCCACAGCGCTGACAGTGCCAATGCCGAAGCCTTAAGCCACTACACCATCAGGGAACTCCCTGCATCTTTTCTTATAACTCAGTAATAACTCCATTGTGTATATGTAAGTACAGCTTCTTTACCCAGTCATCTATTGAAGGGCATTTTGGTTGTTTCCATGTCTTGGCCACCATGAACACCACTGCGATGAACATGCAAGGTACAGAACTCTTTGTGGACAAAGGTTCTCAAGCCTTTTTGGGTAGATCCCAAGAAGGGGTATAGCTGGGTCATATGGTAACTCCATTCCCAATTTTCTGAGGAACCTCCACACTGCCTTCCATAGTGGTTGTACCAGTTTGCATTCCCACCAGCAGTATATGAGGGTTCCTTTTTCTCCACATGCTCTCCAGCATTTGTTATTCCTTGTCTTGTTGATAACAGCCATTCTAACAGATGTGAGGTGGTATCTCATTGTGGTTTTGATTTGCATTTCCCTGATAGCTAATAAGGTTAAGCATTTTTTCATGTCTGTTGTCTATTTGTATTTCTTCATGGAAGAAGTGTCTGTTCAGGTCCTCTGCCCACTTTTTAATTGGGTTGTTTGTTTTTTTGTTGTTAAGTCGTATTAATTCTTCATATATTTTAGATATTAGACCCTTGTCAGATGCACTGTTTACAAATATTTTCTCCCATTCAGTTGGCTGTCTTTTTGCTTTGTTGATGGTTTCTTTTGCTGTGCAGAAACTTTTTAGTTTCATATAGTCCCACTCATTTATTTTTGCTTTTACTTTCCTTGTCTTTGAGGTCAGTTTCATGAAGTCTTCCTTGAGCCCTAGGTCTCTAAGTTTAGTACCAATGTATTTTTCTACACATTTTATTGTTTTGGATCTTATATGGAGGTCTTTAATCTATTTTGAGTGAATTTTAGTATATGGTGAGAGTTTACAGCTCAGATTCATTCTTTTATATATGTTTTTCCAGTTATTTCAGCACCATCTACTGAAGAGACTGTCTTTTCCCCATTGTATATTTTTTTGCTCCCTTATAAAAAATTATTTGTCCATAAATTTGTGGATTTATTTCTGGATTTTCATTCTGTTCCATTGGTCTGTGTGTCTGTTTTTCTACCAATACCAAACTGTTTTGAATATTGATGCTTTGTAGTGTAAATTAAATCCGGGGAGTGTGATACCAACAGCCTTATTCTTCTTATGTAGTATTGCTTTGGCAATTCAAGGTCTTTTGTGGTTCCATATAAATCTGATAATTTTTAAAATCTATTTTGTGTAAGTATGATTGTGGGATTTTGATGAGAATTGCATTAAATCTGTAACTTGTTTTGGGTAATATGGCCATTTTAACAATGTTAAGTCTTCCTATCCATGAACACAGAATCTATTTCTTTGTGTCCTCTTTAATTTCTTTCAAAAGTGTCTTACAGTTAACCATGTATAAGTCAGGTATGTTCTTTGTTAAGTTAATTCCCAGGTATTTCATTCTTTTTGTTGCGATAGCAAAAGGTATTGACTCTCATTTCTTTTTGTAAAGATTCGTTATTTGTATATAGGAATGTTGTTGATTTTGGTACGTTGACTTTGTATCCTGTGACTTTACCGTATTCATTTATTGTTTAATAGTTTCCTGGTGGAGTCTTTGAAATTTTCTATAAAAGGATCATGTCATCTGCACATAATGACAATTTAACCTATTCTGTCCTGAAATGAATACCTTTTATTCCTTTCTCTTGCCTGATTACTCTGGCTAGAACTTTCAGTACTATACTGAATCACAGTGGTAACAGAGAGCATTACTGTCTTGTTCCTGATTTTAGGGGAATGGGCTTCAATTCAGCTTTTCCCCATTCAGTATATTAGCTTAGTTTGTCATGTATGTCCTTTATTATGTTTAAATACTTTCCTTCTATACCCATTTTATTCACTGTTTTGATCATAAATGGATGTTGCATCTTGTTGAATGCTTTTTCTGCATCAATTGATATGATCATACAGTCTTTATCTTTTGTTTATGTGGTGTATCGCATTGATAGATTTTTGTATACTGAACCATCCTTATGCTCCTGGGATGAACCCCACTTGATCATGATGTATGATCTTTTTGATGCATTGCTGTATTCTATTTGCTAATATTTTGTTTAGTTTTTGCATTTGTGTTCATCAGAGATATTGGACTACAGTTTTCTTTTTTTGTGTTGTCTTTACCAGGCTTTGGTATTAGGGTAATTTTGGCTTCAAAGAATGAGTTAGGAAGTACTGCCTCATCTCCAATTTTTTGGAAGAGTCTGAGGAAGATAGGTGTTAATTCTTCTTTGAATGCCTGGTAAAATTCGTTGGTGAAACCACCCGGTTTGGGGCTTTTGCCTCCAGCAAGGTTGTGGCTAGTCATTTCAATTTCTCTACTATTGATTTTTGTCTATTTAGATTATCCAGTTCTTCTTGGTTCAGACTAAGTAGGCTATAGGTTTCTAGGAACTTGTCCATTTCTTTGGGGTTGTTAAATTTAGTGGCATAAAGCCCTTCGTAATATTTTCTTTTAATCCTTTGTATGTCTGTGGTATTAGTGGTAAATTCCCCCCTTTTCATTTCTAATTTTGGATATTTGTGTCCTTTCCTTTAGCCCTTTGGTTAGTCTAGCCAGGAGTTTATCAATTTTGTTGACTTTCTCAAAGAACCAGCTCTTGTAGCATTACTTTTTCCTGTTGTTTTTCTGTTCTCCATTTCATTTAGCTCTACTTTAATTTTTATTATTTCTTTGCTTCTGCTGACTTTGGGTGCTTTTTTGTTCTTCTTTTTCTAGTTCTTTAAGATGGAATGTTAGAATATTTACTTGTAATTTTTCCATTTTCTTAAGATAGGCCTGTAATAATATAAATTTCCCTCTTATTGCTTTCACTGTGTTCTAGTAATTTTGGTATGTTGTATTTTCATTGTCATTGGTTTCTATGTATTTTTAATTTCTTTTGTTTTTTGATCCAGCCATTTTTTAATAAGATGTTGTTTAATCTCCATGTATATATGGTTTTCCTTCTTTCCTTTTATAGCTGATCTTCAATTTCAGAGCTTTGTGGTTTGAGAATACATTTGGTATGATTTCAATCTTCTTGAATTTGCTGAGGCTACTTCTGTGTCCCAGCATATGGTCTGTCCTTTAGAATGTTCCATGTGCACTACAAAAGAAGGTATAGTCTTCTTTGCTGGATGAAATGTCCTGTAAATATCAATTATGTCCAGTTGCTCCAACATGTCATTTATATCTGATATTTCTTTAATTATTTTCTGTTTGGATGATCTGTCCCTGGCTGTTAAGGTATTTAGATCTCCTACAATGACTGTGCTTTTGCCAATTTCTCCTTTTAGATCTGTTACTAGTTGCTTTATATATTTTGGTACTTCCTGATTGAGAGCATATATATTCACAGGTGTCATGTCTTCTTGGTGTATTGTGCCTTTTATCACTATGTAATGTCCATCTTTGTCTCTTGTTATTTTTTTTAACTAAAGTTTGTTTCATCAGATATCAGTATGACAACTCCTGCTTTTCTCTGGTTACCATGTGCTTGGAGTATTGTTTTCCATCCTTTAACTCTGAGTCTGTGTTTGTCCTTAAGGCTGAAGTGTGTCTCTTGGAAATAGCATATGGATGGGTTTTCTTTTTTAATCCAGTCTGCTACTCGGTGTCTTTTTATAGGTGAGATCAGTCCATTAACATTTAGAGTGACAATTGATATATGAGGATTTCCTATGACCATAACTTCTTTTTAAATTAAATTTTTAAATTTTCATTTATTTTTTGTTGTGCCAACTCTATTCCATTTATTCTGATATTTGTTTCATGTCAAAGAGCCTCCTTCAGTATTTCTTGAAGTGCCAGTTTCAAAATACTGGCGAATTCCCTCACCTTATTCTTCACTGGAAGTTTCTTTCAGTGTTTTCAATATTTGATTCCACTCCCTCCTGGCTTGTAGACTTTCTGCTGAGTAGTCTGATGCCAGCCTGATGGGTTTACCTCTAAAGGTTATATTTCTTTGTTTCCCTAGCTCCCTTGAGAATTATCTTCTTGTCTTCAGTTTTTGCCATCTTCAGTACAATGCATCTTGGAGAAGATCTACTAGGGTCCAGGTATCTAGGGGATCTATTTTCTTCCTAAATTTGGGATTCCAGATCTTTCCATAGGTTTGGAAAGTTGTGGTCTACTATTGGTTTGAGTGTGCTCTCTGTAGAGTTCTCTGCTACTTTCAATACATTAGCCGGATGTTGTTTTTTCTCATGGAGTCCGACAATTCTTGCAGAGTTCTTTCAATCCTTTTGGTTCTGTATTCCCTATCTTCCTCTTTCTAAGATGTTTCCACGTTCTGATTTTCAGTATCACTAATTCTTCCTCCACTTGATTGGCCCTGTTTTCTATGGCAGTTACTTCATTTCTCACTTCTTTTATTGTACTATTTATCTCTTGAAATTCCATCTCATTCTTCCTTATAGTTTGAATTTCTTTGTTAAACTGTTCCTTTTGTTCATGGATTTCCATTCTGAGATCATTCATCTCAGCTACGGTGTTTTGCCAGTACGTTTTCATTTCTCTGAGAGCCTTTAGAATGGCTATTTTATATTCTGTCAGTTCATAAATTTCTAGATCCATAAGATTTTTCTTCTTCTTTCTGAGCAGCTTTAAATCCTAAGGCACTCTCTTCTTCTTCTTTAGCATGAGGGCTTTATTTCCAGCAGAGCCCAAGAGATCACTTTCTCTGATTAGTATTTTTTGTGGTGTCTTGCTGTAGAACAAGGTGGCACTGTGGGGGCTAAGTTTTGGGAGAGAGGGGAGGTATTCAGGCTTATCTCGGTCTCCACCAGCATTTGGAGGCAGGCATGATGGTCCATGATCTCTCCACTTCCCGCAGTTCTTTGGGGAAGCTGTGGGACAAGGGGGAGGCCAACAAAATGGAAGCTGATGCTGCTCCGCTTCCTACATTTCTGTTGGGGAAGCGGGGGGAGGCAGGGGAGGCCAATAGGACGCAGGCTGAGGCCATTCACATTGGTCAGGGTGAATTCTGTTAAATCTTCCCTTATCTATTCTCCAGTGTTTTACCCCTGGCCACGTTTCAGTGATTTGTTTCCATAACAAGTGCTCTGGGAAGCATTTGCAGGCCAGAGGCCGGAGCACAGCATGCGTGCACGCTGCAAGCCAAGGGGGGCGGGGTGCTGCAAGAGAGGGCTGCGCATACTCTGTGAGCCACGAGAATGCCGCATACAAACAACATGAGCCAAGGGCTGGCCGCACAAGGGGACGGTATGCACGTGCTGAATCAGCCACGAGGGTGCCACAGGTGCATGCCACAAGCCAAGGAGGGAGAAACTTAGAGGTTCAGAGCTTGGTTCCCAGGCTGTCTCCAACACACTGCATTTAGGTCCAGCTCCCTCACGGTCTCCGCGCATTCCCACCATGCTGGCTTCCACTCTTGTCACCGCTTGGCCCCCCCCTCCCCTATATCATGTTGCTTCCTGATTTATTTCTAGTTCCTTTAGTTAGCTGCAGTAGTGCTGGTTCACAATTCTTCTCTGCTCCCTCCTTTCTCTCCAGCCTTCAGGTATTTTCTTGGGATGTGTGGATTTCTCAGTTGTCTCTGTGCCACTCAGGGTTTCCCATGTTGTATCCTGGCTGGCCGTTTAATTGCATTTTCCAGGAGAGGTTTTAGGAATCTCCTTCCTGGTCACCATCTTGCTGATCTCTCAAATTTTTTAAATAAAAGGAATTGTGAGCCTTATGAATTCTGTTGCAATTACTCAAATTTGCCGTTACACTGTGGAAGCAGTCACAGTCTGTATGTAAATGAATTGGCTGCTTGTATTCCAACAAAATTTTTATAAACACACAAATCTGCCCATGGATTTTGCCTGTAGCTTGCTGATCCCTGGTCTAAAGCTTCATTTTATCTAATTAAACCACTTTTAACCTACATGGGTATATGGCTAAAACAGCATATGACCATTTTCACTTCTCTTGTAAACAGGTACTTTGACAAATTCTCTTACCAATTAAAATGTGACTCTGTATTCTTAGTTCATTGTAGCACTTCACTGGAAGTTAAGACTAGTACCTGGGCATCAGTTAAGCCCGGCCACTAAATAATAATACACAGACAGAATGAACATTAAATAATCACAAAAATGTCCTGAAAAATATTTTTCAGGATCCTCCATTAGACTTGTTGAGTCAAATTTTTAATCTGTTTCTTACGATTTTGATTTTCCAAAAACTCTGGGAGATAGAAGAATTCAGGAATAAGTTCCTTTACATCATTGGGATTATCCATGAGAGCCTGCCAGGTAGCAGGGATGGAATGGAACTGTCGATCTGCACAGTCAAACCTGCACATGGAGATTGGAAGACAATAGTGAATACTGAATAAGCAACAGCAAGCATGAAAAAAACTTTAAACACCCTTCAAGTTTCCTAATGATTACAGTTTTTCCTTTTTTAACCTTTCTCTTTAATGTCTAAAAACACAATTAGCTGTTCTCATGATAATCTTTCATACAGTCAAGAACTAAATGTTATCATTTTAATCTCTAGTATCATCTTAGTTAAAACAGCTGAAAACCAAATCACATTGGGGAAATTTTTCAAGTAATTAAATTAAATATAGACCTAACAGACCTTAAAAAATGATATACTTTATGCTGTATAAAATTTATTACAGAAAATGAATATTTGGATATTTTTAAATCACAGAGTTTAAATATGAGAGTATTATAGTATTAATATATGTGGTTAACAGATCTATAGAAATGCTGCTGATTTAATCCTTAATATATACATATCTTTACAAACTCTTCTGCTAAAGACCAAAGAGTGATTTAGGAAAATAGTTCAGTAGCTAAAGCTTTTACATTTTACTTGCATGTACTATTATCTTAACTTAATTTTTTACATTCCATCATGGCCCTATGGTAGTTGAAAGACGCTCAAGTGGTTATGCTGCAATTTTATTATGCTTTCTCTAATCACAAAAAGCATAAACTTTTTTCATTTCCTTTGATACTGTATTCCTGGATTTATTAAGTAATGACTTACTAAGTGACACTGATGACTAATTTGACTCTTTTTATGCCTACAAATCCTAGTTTGAGGCTGAGCTAAACTTAGCAGAACTCTGAATTTAACTGGTCAATAATTGGGTCATCAAGAAAGTCTAATGATGGTGTATCCAAATTCAAGAAGTACAGCATTAATGGTAGAATATTTTTGTTTGGGTGGAAGAGAATAGCCTTATTGAGATATAATTAACATATATATAATTCACTCTTTTTAAGTGGAAAATTCTGTGGCTTTTAGTATATTCAGAGTTGTGCATCCATCATCACAATCAATTTTAGAACATTTTCATCACTCCAAAAAAAACCCTGTATCTATTAGTACTCACACTTCATTCACCCTATCTCCACCCCCAATCTACTTTCTGTCTCTATGGATTTGCCTATTTTGCACATTTCATATAAATCATACAATATGTAGTCTTTGTGTCCAGCTTATTTCATTTTGCATACTGTTCCATGGTTTATCCTTATTGTAGCACATCAAGTTTTCATACCTTTTATTCACTCACACCCAAATAACATTCAGTTGTATGGATATACCACATTTTATTTATTCCTATATCAGTAAATGAGTATTTGAGGGTTTCCATTTTTTGGCTATTACAAATAATGCTCCAATGCACATCTGTGTACAAGTTTTTATGTGAACATGTTTTCAATTATGTTGGGTATACGAGGTCTGACAATTAAGTTTGCGAACTTGCGACCGTGAGCTTATGTTGGCAGCACTGTACAAACAACTTGGTAAGGTTTCATAACCTTGGTATATCTGTGTCTCACAGCTCTGTTCGTGCTGACATATGGTGGTGTCTTGCTGAGTAGTGTTTTTGTGTGCCATCACGAGAACGTCAGAGTTTAAATTACAGCAATAAGCATTTAAATTTAAATTTCTTGTTAAACTTGGCAAGAGGGGAAGTGAAATCAGAAGCACGTCAGTCCACGTTTATGGGGCTAATGCCATGAAGAAAATGTCAGTGTACAAATAGATTAAATGTTTTTTGGAGAGAAAGTGTCACTGATAAAGGTCAGGACAGCTAGTAACAAGCAGAACTGACGAAAACATTGCAAAAGTTCAACAAAATGTGCATCAGAAGTGTTGGCTGACTGTGAAAAGCACAGCAGATCAAGTAAACATTGATAGAGAAACCAAAAAATCTTATCTGAAAATCCTGGCATAAGAAAGATGTTCAAAAATGGCCCTAAAAGAGCTTACCAATGACAAAAAACAAAGGAGAGTCAAAGTTTGCCAAGACCTCCTGGAGAGGCAAGATGATGTTTTGGGCCATGTTATCACTGGTGATGAAACATGGGTATACCAATATGACCCTGAAACAAAGCATCAAAGTGCACAATGGAAGTCAGCCCATTCTCCATGACCAAAAAAGTTCCATCAATCCAAATCAAGAGTTAAAATAATGGTGCTAACCTATTTTTATATGAGAAGGATTGTTTATTATGCATTTGTACCAACTGGACAAACAGTTAACCAAGTTTACTATCTGGAAGTGCTGAAAAGGCTTGCATGAAAACGTCAGATGAAAACGACGTGAACTTTTCACCAACAACTCATGGTTCTTGTATCACAATATACCAGCTCACATGGCAATGTCTATGAGAAAGTTTTTAGAAAGTATACTAATAACTGTATTGGATCACTCTTCCTACTCACCTGATCTGGCCCCAATGACTTTTTTCTTTACCCCAAGATAAAGGAAATACTGAAAGGAAGACATTTTGATGACATTCAGGACATCAAGGGTCAAATGATGACAGCTGTGATGGCCATTCCAGCAAAAGAGTTCCAAAATTGCCTTGAATAGTGGACTAGGCACTGGCATCAGTGCATAGCTTCCCAAGGGTACGAGTACTTCAAAGGTGACCACAGTGATATTCAGCAATGAGGTACACAGCACTTTTTCTGCGATGAGTTCACAAATTTACTTGTCAGACTTTGTATATCTAGGAGTCAAATTGTTGGTCATATGGTAATTCTATGTTTAACTCCTTGAAGAATTGCCAGACTGCTTTCCATAGAGACTGCATCATTTTACATTCCCATCAGCAGTACCTAAGGGTTCCAATTTCTTAACATGCTCATCAACATTAGGTATTATCTGTCTTGATTGTAACTATCCTTGTGAGTGTGAAGAGGTATCTCAATTTGGTTTTGATTTAAATTTCCCTGATAGGGGAGTTCCCTGGTGGTGTAGTGGCTTAAGGCTTCGGCACTGGTGCTGTCAGCGCTGCGGCCTGGGTTCGATTCCCAGCCAGGGAGCTACCCACATACAAAAAAAAAAAAAAAAAAATTTCCCTGATGATTAATGATGTTGAGCATCTTTTCAAATGTTTATTAGACGTTTGAATACCCTCTTTGGAGAAATGCCTGTCCATTCAGATGCTTTGTCAATTGGGTCATTTGTCTTTTATTAGTGTTATGAGGGTTCCTTAAATATTCTAGATACAAGTCTGCTATTAGACATACAATTTGCAAATATTTTTTCCCACTGAATAGGTTGTCTTTCCACTTTCTTACTAGTGTCCACTGAATCACAAACAGAATCTATTTTTGAAACTTTGTTTAAAAATCATTTATTTGGAGTTCCCTGGTGGTGTAGAGGCTTAAGGCTTCGGCACTGGCGCTGTCGATGCTGTGGCCTGGGTTCGATTCCCAGCCAGGGAACTACCCACATACCAAAAAAAAATAAATCATTATTTATAAAATCATTAAAAGCTGGAAAGACCCAGTTATATTTTACTGGGGGAGGGGGATGACTTGCTATCATGGGAAATGTAACATTTGAAGATGTGTAGTGATCTTGAGGACAGTCTCTTCTTGAAAGCCAAGACTTAGTGTACTAAAATCAGGAATAAGGGACCCAGGTTAATTTTGAGAGATAAAAAGCTACATGCAAAAAAAGCAGAATAGATGATATTTACATAGCTTTTGACTAGGTAGGAAAGTCAAAGTGGTAAGGCTGAAGTATAAAGCAACACAGAGACAAAAATGTGAATAAACAGACAGTTACTTGGAGGATACACTGGGAAACTGAGGTTTCATGAATAAATTTGATTCTTTAGGATCATTAGGAAAATGTGTAACATAAAACTGACAGGTAATATGGTAATACAGTGGTATCGCATCACTGTTTGAGCTGCTACTAATTATGTAAGAGCCCTTCAATTCTCCTTCTTTTTATTCCTCTTGATTAATAAATATTTTTAGGAGGACTACATTGGCATCAGTTAGGTTTGAATCTCAGGTAGATGTCTTGGACCTAGGTCTAAATCAGTTCTCACTCTAAATCTCTGTTAGGTTCCTAAAACCATTCAGAATCACAAAGGTACACTGGGTACCTCTGTAAAGAGAAATTCTCCTTAAAAGTCATTTGTGTAAGTCAGTTTTAGTGACCCATTCTCAAACTAGTTTGGCTATTTTATCTAGAATTGAATCAAAACCCAATAGAGGAGAATAAACACTATGAACCTGTTATACAGGACATGAAAGCAAAGAATTTTCAACACTAAATACAGTCTTAAGAAAACAGCATTATTTACCCAAAACATACCTTCCACTTTGAAGTTGGATGTGGAGGGTGGTGAATGGTTCTATACGAATAAGGTAGTGCATAACCCCGGCAGAATTTGAATAGTGAGTACCATAGTGGAATTTATCAATAGTTCCCATAGGATCCTCAAAATTTTCATATCTAAAACAAAAAAAATTCTGAAGTTTTATAACCATATAAAACTTTAAGTAAAATTAAATTAGGAAGGACATAAGCTTGTATTTACATTGTTGAAAATAGTTTTTAGATAATATGTTTCACTATTTAATGTATTTGTATCATTAACCATGCTAATAAATGGGAAAAAATGTATTCGTTAGCATTTTTTTCTGAACTATGAAACATCAGTTATACTAAATTCTGGAAGAGTTTTGTATTATGCAGTAATAGGTTCATTGTAGATAAATTACAAAACAGAGAAAATAAAAAAAGAAGAAACTTCAACTATAACTGCACTTCTAGAGATACTATTAACATTTTGGTGAATATCAGTTAAACCTTAATGTATAAATAGACAAAAATGTTTTATATAAAAGTGCTATATATAATATATTGTTCACAACTAATTTTTTCACTTAACAATATTCTATTAATGTCTCTCCAAATGACTAAGTCTGTAGTGTCCAACCTTTTGGCTTTCCTGGGCCACACTGAAAGAATTGTCTTGGGCCACACATAAAATATACTAATAGTAATGACAGTTGATGAGCTAAAATAAAAAGAAGGAACAAAAATCTCCTAATGTTTTAAGAATTTGTGGTGGGCCACATTCAAAGCTGTCCTGGGTCACAGGTTGGACACTAAATAGTCTATTTTTAATAGGTACACAGGTTGGACCCTAAATAGTCTATTTTTAATAGTTATATGGTACTTATAATAGGTATATCTATGGATGTATAACAATTTATAACTATTTCGTACTTTTAGATACTTATTAGGTTGTTTCTATTTTTCTGCTATTTAAGCAATATGATAATTAAACATTCTTTTGTGGCCAACATAATGGAAAAACATGGAGAATCACTCAAGAATTGTGGAAATGAACGCCTAAAAATCTACCAGTAAAAGATAACGGAAGGAGATATTGGAGAGGAAAAAGGCCTAAACCAGATTATTAGCAAAGGATATATGTAATAATGCTGCAAGCACTATCACTAATATTCATAGGTATAATTAATTTGAATGGCAGTTTGAATGATAACATCTGAATTAGTGGGTATAAAATATGAATAAGAATGATGTTGTATGCCTGAAACTTATGTAATCCTTGCTAACAGATGTCACCCCAATAAGTCTAACAATAAAAATAAATTTAAAAAATTTTTAACAAAAAGAATGAAGTTGTTTTGAGGCAATAAACACTGAAACTTTAAAACAAAATACTAATCAATGTTCATCAAGCTAAAGTCAATTTCTTTTATACAGATAGCAATTATTAATATTCAAAGGAATAAAAGAAGTTTTCAGGTCAAAGTCATTTGTACCTATGGAAAAAATATACTACTGAAATGTAAAACAATGTATATCTTTGATTATCAGTAACTTATTTATATGATAAGTATTTCCTGTGGCACAGTGTTAAAAAAATGTTTTATTTTGTTATTGTAAGAAAGAAATGTTTGACTAATGGCAGTGAGGTAATACATATACAGCAAAATTACAACAGTAAATCAAATAAAATATTAAGCACCACAAAAAGTCTTGGGGAGGGTTTGCAAATAAAAAGATAAAAGAAATTAGTGTACCATCTATTCCCAAATAAATCTGTAACTAAGTTTGTTTGCAAAACAGTTCTTTGTCATTATTAGAAGTCATAACTGAGAAGTCATCCACAAGTTCACATGGAGAAAAAGGGAAAATGATTCTTTTACCTGTCAGAAGCTTTAAAAAAAAAAAAACTGTAAAATGTTTATAGAATGGGTCGTAAATATACAGAACTAAAAACCTTCCTTTGGTTATTAAAATGACACTTAAAATTTCTACAAATTTCACTTTTCTTCACTCACATTATTTGTGGATAACAGATTAGTATTAATTTTATATTTACTAAAATTTTTTATTAGATGGATATTTTTACATGTTAGATTAATAGGTTATTAAGTCTAAAATATTTTTTAAAATTTCAAGAACCTATCACCCTTTAGCACATGCTTGTCATAAGATGAAAAGAAACTAAATAATATCAACTGAAATTTGGCAAAGAAGGGAAATGAAAAGACTATTTTAAGATACTTGAAGGACAACTGATTTACTTTCAAAAAAACTTAGTGAAGGAATTATCAAAAGTAGGTAGATATTTAAAAAGAGTAATACTTGGTTGGCCACAGAACTAAGACAAATTCAAACAAGCAATGGAGATCTTTCAGAATGATAAAAGGTACTTACTTTTCTCGCATAGCTTTGGCATTTTTATCATTAACTACTCCAATTGGTTTGGAAAGATCTCGAAATACAGATGGATTATTAAAGTCCAACTCTTCTGAAGTATAATCTTGTAAAATCCAAGGAAACTAAGAGACACAATTTATAATTTAGACATCCCTTCCTTCAGAAACTACCCCCATATCTTATAACAAATGCATATCCAAAGAAAGAAAGGAATAGTCTTTTAAAATATTTTTCCTGTTGCAAATTATTTATTCATCTTTATTTCAAAAACCAAAGCATTGTTTCCTGAAATTCCATTGGAATATTTTCAATGAAGTCAAAGAAAAAATATTATTCTTTATGTTTATGTACTTCTTAAAAATAGCAGGGTAGAAACTATGCACATACATTTGTGTGTATTATAAACCTGAAAGGTAATTTCAGGCTTACGAGATTTATGTAAAACTTACCACAGGATACTGTGCAAGGTCATTATAGGTTCGTCCTGCCATTGTGTTTATTTGAATGAGGTAGTCAAAATTTGATATCTCTCTATTCACCCATTTCTAGACGGCACACACACAAAAAAAATCAATTATCTTCTATCTCTTAGAAATCAGTAACTATTACTGACAGTACTAACATAATCTTGTTCTCCACTCTTATTTTTTCTGATAAAAGGGATGTGGCTTTAAAAAAGGCTGAACAGGGACATAAAATCAATATACTTTTCCTAAAATATTTCCTTTAAAAATCAGTCTTTTTTTTTTTTTTTTTTTTTAATGTGAGTAGTTCCCTGGCTGGGAATTGAACCCAGCCGCAGCGGTAACAGCGCTGAAGCCTTAGCCACCACATCACCAGGGAGCTCCTCAGTCACTTTTCTAGAAAAGGAACAGATATTTCTACATAAATTTTTCACTACAGCCTGAAAGGTCGTTGTAAGAATCCTTTTCTTCAATTAAATATTTTATTGGAAATATTAACATTTTTATTCCTAGGACAGTCCAACTTTGAAAATTTCCTGTTATAAATAGCAATTTTCATAAGTGCATGTATTTAAAAAACAGCATCTTAGTGTACTAGAATGATTTACCAATTTTAAATAAACATTACATCATTCTCAGAAAACTGCCTTTATAGAACAACAGTAGGTGAATTCACTACATTAGATATAAGAAAGACATAATCATTATTTTCTTTTAATCATCTCAGTGCACCTAGGTTGCTAATTACTTTATACAGTGTGGGTATGTCAGAGAATTTTGTTGACAGATTAACATTCAACTTTAAGTTTACTGTGTGCCTTAAGCAAAGAATATCTTACAGCAAATCATGAGAAATTAATCGATGTACTATATAAAGATTTTATAAAAAGCCTAATTATAATTGTTCTTGAGTGCCAAATTGAAGAATCAGTACTTTAATGAATAAAGTTTATTCCACAGAAAACAGGAAATGTATTTTATTAAATAAAGCTTATTCTATAAGCTATAGGAAAGAACTGGGGATGGCATCTGAATATGAACACTTAAGATCAATGTCTATGTAGGAGGAAGGGGAGGGCCAAGAGGCATAAACTCTAATTAGTAAACTATTATACTAACAATCCAGGAAAGCAAAAAAGTATCCTTTCCTTAGATTTTAGCAATACAAATTCAAGAGGTGTTAGGATATAGGTGAGAGTAAAATACACAAGAGAATTAGCTTGGGTGGACAAAAGGAGAGTAGTTTTTAAACTTTTTCCATGGTGACTTTTGTAATTTTCCTATATTTTATGTTGTGCATGAATAATTTTTATTATTAAGGAAAAAACCTGCATTATATTTTAAAGAGAGAAAATTAGTAAAAAGAATTCATAAGATATGCTCATAAACTGAATGATATGGAAGCTGGAAGACAGGGCACTGAGGGAAACAAAGAGTCAAAGATAATTCAAAAGATCAATCTGAATGGAAGAACAGCAGCTGTAACAATCAAAGTAAAATAATCAGAAGGAAGTTTTACTTTTAAGCAAAAATCTGAGAAATAAAATAAACACCAAAACAGTAACTGTTAAAATTTCCTACCTGTGTCAATCCTGATGCTTTGAATAACTCCTGTGGTGATCTGGTTCCGTAACTATTTGGAGAATGAAGTGACAATAGTCTGCTATATACTTTATTTCTAATCTATAAAAAAAAGCATTTTACAGTTTAAAAATCAATCAAAACACACCAGGTTTATGGCTTTTATGACAGCTTTATGAAGATAATTCCTGTACCATAAAATTCATCCCTTTAAATACACAATTCAATGGGGTTTTCCGCATTTCAGAGTTGTGCAAACATCAATAGTATCTAATCTTGGAACACTTTCATCATCCCCAAAAGAAACGCTCTACTCACTAGTCATTGCTCCACAATTCCCTCTCTCTTCCATCCCCACTAATCTATTTTCTATCTCTATGGATTTGCCTATACCGAACACTGCACATGACTAGAGGATTTACTTTTAACTTCTCCATTATGCTAGGCTTGGTGAAGTCAAGACAAGTTATCTCAAGAAAGTTATAGAGTTATAGAGTATAATGGAATGGAAAGATAGACATTGAATCAGAAAACTAATTCAAATCTAGTGCAAATTTAGTTCTGCCATTTATTAATCAACTTGGCAAATTAATTAATTAATTGAGTCTTCATTTGAATATTAAACATAGCAACCTCTGCCTTTATGGTTTTGTGAATTATTCAGGTTATATAAATGTAAAGTAATAAAATTCATCTTTGAATTTCAGATTCCTCATCTATAAAAAAATAATGAAATTTTTTCATATCAGATCTGAAGATTGTTATAAGATTAGATATGATATACAAATGCACTTTAAATACTACAAAGTTTTACAGATGTACAGTATTCAACAGGAACATGCTTGGTTTAATTATATGACATAGCTTTCTGGGGAAAAGAACACATGCTTTCTATTTTCCTATAAGGGAAAACTTATTTTTAATAGTAAATAAGTATTCTTTTGTAAAAATAAAAAAATGCTCTTTAGGGAGTTCCCTGATGGTGTAGCGGCTTAAGGCTTCGGCACTGGCGCTGTCAGTGCTGCGGCCTGGGTTCGATTCCCAGTCAGGGAGCTACCCACATACCAGAAAGCAAAAAAAAAAAAGAAAAATGCTCTTTAAACATCTGAATAAAATCATCTAAAAAAACCAGAAATCATCTATAAGTAAACCTCAACACCACGGAGGAACAGAAACTTAGTTATTGACTGTGCTAATCTAGGTCATCTGAGAAGCAGATGCCAAGACAGAATTGGACATGGAATGATTTTATTAGCAGAAAGGCCTACAAGAGAAAATAGAGACCTAAGCAAGAGGGGAGAGATGTCAGTCAGTGATGCAAATCTAACCCCAAGTGAATGACAGACGAAAAGAAGGATGGGGGCAAGTAATGTGGCAAAGGTTACACAGCTAGTGTAGACCTGATACTTGGACTCAGGGAATCTGGTTTCCAAGGTAATCTATTAACCACTTAGATTTTTTAAGAATTTACTCTACTCCTGAAGGAATTCTTGCCCTGTTACTGTTGAACTGAACCCAAACTAATTTCATAAACTCACACATATTGCATATTATTTCACAAATGGATACTGTGAGGTACCTATTAGCTAATCTCAATATTTTACTATCTACCCCTATATAAAAACTGAAAACAAGCACTCTCTAAACACAAATTCCAACAAAAATTCATATACTGGGAGTTCCCTGGTGGTGTAGTGGCTAGGCTTCGGCGCTGTCAATGCTGCAGCCTGGGTTCGATTCCTAGCCAGGGAGCTACCCAAATAAAATAAAATAAAATAAAATGAAATGAAAATAAAAAAAAATTCATATACTGCTTAGCCCCCAAAGTACATACTTTTTTCTCTAACATTCTGACTTGAACAAGGAGAATCCAAAGTTTCATTATAGCTCACCTACTGGAAAATTATTTCAAGCTAATAGTTTTTGGGGCTTCCAGAAAAGTTGCATCTTACATACCTCTTTTTTGAAATTGAGAAAGTAGTTGGATTGGTCAACATGAAAAATCTCAAGGGCTGACCTTCTTAAGTTGTAACGCCGCAGGTGAATCTCTCGAAGTTGAGAATGAGCCCACTTGAAATCAAAGCCTACTCCTTAAAACAGAAGAAATCTTGTTGACTAAGGTACCATACAAAATCACTCCCGCTATAAAAAAAATACCTCCTAGTGCCTGACAAAAACAGCACTTACGGAAAAGCAATTTATTTTATGTATCATAAAAACCATTTCTTAAATTTACAAGACATTTAAATTATTTCTCTTAAAACTACTCTAAAGCTCTAGCTACTCTACTTCCTTCCCATTAGAATAGAGAATAATTCTGAATGTTATATCTTAGAAACATTTTTCCTGTTCTCTTTACACTGACATATTAAATTTAAATATCCTTTTATTTTTAGATAAAGGGTTAGGTGGAAAGCCTACAAGAGTAAGTGTACATACAAATAAAATTAAGGTTGTGTTTTATAACTTAGTCTATATCAATCCCCTGTAGTCAAACTTCATAAAAATATTGGTAATAAAACAACAATACATTGTTAATAATAAATTTAATGCCATACTGACTTTGCATTTCTCATTTCACATGATAGATTGTAATTCCACAGACTCATCTTATGCCTTTTTCTCACTGATTGATAAACTGTATACTTAACTATTAAACAACAGAAATTATTCCCCCAGCCTCCTTACCATCTTCTTTTTCAACGCTGCCATCATAGAAGTAGATGTGTTGAGTAGTGATTTCTAATCTGCCAGGAATTATGTCAATTATTGTAATGAGTTCACAGTCTACTGACAACACTAGTTTTTCTTTTTGATCCTGTTCTTTCTTCTCATCACTGTAAAAATCAACAAATATCCAATACTGTATTGTGTGTAAATAGAAAAGAATACCATATCAAATACAAATCTCATGTCTATAAAATTAGTATCCAATATTTATATAATCAACAAAAAATAATTCACTGTATAGTGAATTATTTAAAAATTGTCCAAATGTTATTACCCAATAACTCAGTTTCAAAAAATGTTTTACATTTTAATTATATATGGCTCATTAAAACAAAATATAGTGAATCTTAATACTGCTGGCCAGTTCAAGAAGGTCATTTCAAACATGCAGCAATACCGGTAATGTCATTTTTGTTATATTTGGGAGACACAAATTCACCCAGGGAATATTGAATTTGTGAATAAACGATGCATCATTAGTGGTTTCATAAATAATTATTAGAGGAACAGTAGACTCTCTGTTAACTGGAACTCAAACTGGGAAAAAAAAAATCAAAGAAATACTACTACATTTACCCAGATAGGTGCTGGTTAACTGAGAATCTACTATACTAATTATGAATGATTCTTAAAACTGTGAAATGACACTTTTCAAGAGCAACTCAAACTAGAGCATCATCCTTATAATATCCCTACAATGGAACTGGAAATAATACTAAGCATTGATAATCCCATACCTTACTTAAAAGTGAAGTCATCTTGTATTGGAATGACTATTTAATTTGTATTTATTAAAGGAACTGATTGGAAAGAGACCATCTTCTGGTGGCCAAGTTGACTTTTAATTGCCAAGTATGAAATGAGGGCTCCTGCTACTCACAGAATTTTATTCAAGTAAATCCTTCAAGTTACCTACTCCCTATTCCTAGATATTTCACATCTGCCTCATTTCCGGGAAAACAATGACTAAGTCTAATTTTGTTTCCAATGGATTTCCATCAGGAAGCTTTATAAGTATCATCAACCTACTTGATAACATTACAACCCTTAAAGAAAAACTTTTTTAAAAATATGTTAACAATGTTTTCTTAAAAGTGAAAATTCTATTTACTCTAATGAAATGGAGAAATAAGGAACCAAAGAGCGTAAATACTATTTATATTATATGAAAAAAAAGTGTTTTGGTTTTTTAGTTTAAAATGAATGATACTGATAGTCACTGAAGAAAGAAAATAAAATTCTTATTAAAAGTCTGCCTTAACCAAAGATAGCTCCCTAAATAACTACCCTAACACAGTTCCTTGAAAATAATCAAGAAAATCTTTTAAAAATCATTACAATTATATCAACAAAAATCTCACTTATGCCAACAAAGGACATTGAAACTGATTAATCGGTAATATTAAAATAAGTTCCAAAAAATATTTCCCATTATGTAGTTGATAATCCAAATGAAGTGATGTTCATAAATTATATATTTGAGACTTACTTATTCATTCTTAGCTGAATGTGATGCTTCACAAACATAGAAAGTAAAAGTCAGGGCAGATGTGTAAATCACCAAATGTGAATGAGTCCCCTAAGCAACACACAGATCCATTTGCAAAGAGTAACAGTCTTAATAGAGTTTAAACTCAAACACAAACTAATCATTAGCTGACCACCAAGCTATGCTGAGCCAGGGGCAACTCCTCGTAGGCCAAGATTTACAAACAATAGAAAACAAAAACCCAATGAGTACAAACATCATGGGCAACACACTGAAGGTAGAACAGATTTCATAGAATTAGTCCAAGAAAGTCACTAAACCATAAACAAAATTACAATAACAAACACCATTGAGAGAGAAGATCAAAAACCAGGGTGGCTACGATTAATTACCAAAAATGCAGTTTTCACAAAAAGTATGCAATATAAGAGCTCAGACATTTACATTCACGAATTCATCCTAGAAAAAGTGCTACATACCTCACTGCTGAATATCACTAGGGTCACCTTCGAAGTGCTCCCCTTGGGAAGCTATGCACCAACACCAGAGCGTAGTCCACCCTTCAAAGCAATTTTGTAAATACTTTTCTGGAATGGCTATCAAAGCTGTCATCATCCCCCAAATCTGACAATTAAGTTTGCAAACTTCCCACCATGCACTTACTTTGGCAGCACTGTACAAATAACTCGCATGGTGGCAAGTTTGCGAACTTAATTGTCAGATTTGGGGGATGATGACAGCAGCTCTGATGGTCATTCTAGGAAAACAGTTCCAAAACTGCTTTGAAGGGTGGACTTGGTGACGGTGTCAGTGCCTAGCTTACCAAGGGGAGTACTTCGAAGATGACTGCAGTGATATTCAGCAATGAGGTATGCACTTTTTCTTGGATTAACAAAATTAATTGTCCAGCCTTGTACAAAGAAACAATAAAATATGGGTCATAAACACAAAAGCAGTAAAAAGAACCTGTCTCAGGGAGCAGGGCTATGTTTAACCTAGTAGACAAAGACTTCAAAGTAACTATCATAAATAAAGAGGGTGCCAAAAAGATGTATATGCATCTTAAAAAAGGAAAAAAACTGCATTAAAATTTTAACACCCAATATATAGAGATAACAAACAATTAATAAAAGTAACATTTGACTTGTGCAATTACAAGAGGTGCTCAAAATGGTTACCATCAGTGTCTAGACACTTCCAATTATGAAGAACTACTGCTTAAGCAACGTAGACCAAAGCATCCACTTCTATCACTGCACATGCCATTTCAATTTCTTCCTAAAGTTACCTCCAGTGTAGCCAGTTTTCTACAGTATACTACATCCTTTAAGGTTCCCCATAGGTAGAAGTCAAAGGGTGTTAAGTCAGGAGAACGTGGGGGAAACTCAAACAATGTTGTCCAATTTCAAATACCACTTCCAAATGGTCTTGCGCTCCTCAAACTACAACTATGCTTTTGCCATTTTCTTTGAGTGTTCTGCCTGTAACATGGTGACACTAGAATTTGTTTGATTAATGCCATCTTTTGAGTGAACATCATACTATACATTGCTATCATACTTCAATTCAACTTCAAAAAGTAGTACATAAATAACATCACTTAAAATGTGTATATATTGTTTGGGCACCCCAGTATATTGAACTAAAGGAAACTATGTTTAAAGAACTACAAGTGTATTATGGTAATAAATTCTAGTCAAATAGATGTTATCAAAAAAGAGATAAAATTATATATAATTTTTAAAAGGAAAACAAATGGAAAATTCTGAAAGCAGACAGTAACTAAATGAAAAATTCACCAGAAGGACACAACAGCATATTTTAACTTGCAGAAGAAGCAGGGTTCTTAAAGATAAGTCAAAAGAAATTAAGAAAACAATAAACAAAGAATCAAGCACAATGAAAAAGCCTTAGATGGTCACCATCAAGCTAAACAATGTATGTGCAAAACGAGTCCCAGAAGTACAGGACAGAGAAATGAGCCAAAAAAATGTATTTGAAAAAAAAAATACACATACACACACACACACACACACACACACACACACACACACACACTTGAAGAATTAATAGCTAACAACTTCCTAAGTATGAAAAAAAGTTTGACACGGCCTGGAAGCTCAATGAACTCCAAGTAGAACAAACATAAAGATATACATGGACATAAAGCCAAGGAGTGGAAACCCAGGAACAAAAAAGAATAACCTAAAAGCACCAGGATATGATATTAAGATTTATAGCACACTTCTCATCAGAAACAATGATAGCCAGAAGGTAGTAAGATGACATATTCAAAACACTGAAAGGAAAAAACTGTCAACTAAAAATTTGATATCAAGCAAAATTATCCTTCAAAAAGAAAGCAATTATGTTGAGAGAACTAGATAACCACATGCAAAATAATGAATATGAATACCTATATCATCCCATGATGCTAAAATTAAAATAAATCAAAGACCTAAATGTGATAACAAAGACTGGGAGAATTTGTGGCTATCAGACCCTCCCTACAAGAAATATTAATAGTAAAAGAAGTCTTTCAGGCTTGAAGAAAATAACATCAGACGATAATCTGAATGTACACAAAGAAATAAAGCAGGTGCATCTAAACTCTTGGCTTCCCTAGGCCACACTGGAAGAAGAATTGTCTTGGGCCACATACAAAATATACTAACACTAACGACAGCTGATGAGCTAAAAAATATAAAAGAAAAAAAAGTCCATGCATAATTTTTGTAATGTTTTAAGAAGTTTACAAATTTGTGTTAGGCCGCAGTCAAAGCTATCTGGGGTTGCGTGTGGCCCACAGGTAATTATGTAGCACGTATAAAAGAAAGTATAGTTACACATTTTTCTCTTTTCTTCCCTTAACTGATTTAAACATGAGTGCATAAAATAGTAACTATAAAACTGTATTGTGGGCTTAAATTATGTAAAGGTCTCATATTTATGATAACAATAACAAAAAGAAGAGATGAGGAAGTGAAAATATATTTGATTAGGGGAAGTTTTGACCTACAAATTCAAAATTTAAAACTATATCTAAGGCTACTCAGGTTATATATTTCTTCCTGAGGGAGGTTTGGTAATTTGTGTGATCTCTCGCAAGGAATTTGTCTATTTCAATTTGAGTTCTTAAATTTAGTGGCATAAAGTTGTTATTAGTATTTCTTTTTAATCACCTTAATATTTATGCATTATCTCCTCTTTCATTCCTGATACTCATAATTTATATTGTTCTTTCTTTCCTAACTAGTCTGGCTAGAGGTTTATTGTTTTGTTATTTGTTTTTTTAATAAACAGCTTTAGTTTTCAGTGATTTTTCTTTGTTTTTTTGGTTTTCCCTTTCATGAATTTCTGTTTTCATCTTTACAATTTCATCCTTTTGTTTAAGACTGTATTTCATGCTATATTTTCTATCTAAATATATTTAGCTATATCAATAATTTGATGTTCTGTTTTTATTGTCATTCAACTCAAACACTTTCTACTCTCAAGGTTTAGCTCCAAGTTATCACAGTTCTGAGATGCCTTCTTCAATAATCTCAGTTAATATTGACAGACTCCTAACAGTTGATAAAGCAATAACTATTAGATCCTGGCGATGAATAGTATTAAAATTTCAAGGAAGAATCTTCCACAATTTTAAAATCCCATTTCGCAGAACAAAATAATTTTTAATTATTTTAAATACATATACGTACATATTTACTCTGGATGTCATTTCCTCTTCGGGAAGATCTAATTTATCTTCCTCCATATCACTAACTTTTACTTGTTTCACCACTTCCAAAAGCAATGAATCACTGGAAGGTTGTGAGTGCTGCACACCTGTTTAAACACCGAGTTAAAAAAAATCATATTATAACTCTTCTGCTGACCACAAATTATATAATAGTGTGTATTACAAGTCAAGAGAGTATTTAGCTCTCTTGATTAATTTTATGGAATCAATTATATTGGCCAATACATTAAGGTAACTTTAAAAAATAAGATTTAAAACTTGGCATTCATTTTATCTATAATTTAGTCATTAAATACAAGGTATACAGGTGACTATGGTACAGTAACTACAATTTAGTATGTACATGACTAACTAATGACTTAACAATCAATATTTTGGGGTATTTCACAGACCTCTCTTCAAAAAGGGAGAAATGCAAAGTCAGAAGGTTAGAAAAGAATGGCTTCTTAAAGAATTGTAGAAACTCTTTAAAATCAGTTTTGAAACACAGCTAGGCTATGTAATTTTAAGCACTTTTTTCTACAAAAAACATGCACTGGCCCATCTAAGATACCAAATGTCTAGAGTTATAAAAGAAAGGCTCTAAAGAGTTGCTAAGACTTCTAAAAATATTTAACATTAGCCTCAGTCTTGGTAAGCAAAAGGCCAACAGAAAAGGATCATTGTTTCATTGTAGCATAAGGATATAAGGCACAACACATTTCACATGAATTATAGTATAATATTGTGGTTTTACATTATGTTTGTTTGAAAATTTACAATCAATTGAAACAGGAAGTGATATTACATTTAGGCCAAAGGTAACAGCATTTAACATATACAATTGTTCAATATAAATTCTAAAATGTCACCCTTCTTTCATGAGTAAATAATTTTGAAACAATAAAAATTATAAGCAACCCCAACAACACCCTCATTATCTTCATTAAGTAATTAAATAGACATTGGAACTCACCTAGATTATCTCTCAAGGCACTAGCTTCATCATGGGTTTTGAAGTTATAATTTGGCACCAATTTAAGTCTCATGCGGGAATAATTTTCTACATTAGCTAGTTTCCAGTGAATTGGATTTTGTTTCCTATGAATATTCGTAAGTAAACAAGTAAAATTTTTTAGCTTAAAGTTACAAAGGTTGAAATAGAGTAAGAAAGTATCAGGTACTTAGCATTGTGTAATACCATTTTATAAAAACATTTACATTCATGATTTCATTTGACCCAAATAACCCTGAGAGAAAACCAATGTGAGTATGGGTAGCTACAGTTTATACATGAGGTATCTAAGACAGGCTAAATTATTTGTCCAGCATGTCATGTGGTTTACAGGTTGCAGAAATTAGATTTGAACATAAATATTCAGACTTACCACTTGGTATCTTTTACTCTTTTACTATTATGTGGATGTTCTTAACTAGCTATATAAGTTTATTTCAGTTTTCAAAACAAAATAATAATTTTACTAAAAATAAAGATAACATAATTGCAAATGGATCAAAGAACCAACTATTAGAATTAAAACTCCTAGAACACAAGACAGGGTAAATCCTCATGGCCTTAGATTTGAGAATGTTTTCTCAGATAAAACATCAAAAACACAAGAAACAAAAGAAAAGAAAGATAAATTGGACTTCAAAATTCAAAACTTTTGTGTACCAAAGGTCACTACCAAGAAAGTGAAAAGGTTTTCCCAGCCAAGGAACCACCACCACCAAAAAAAAAAAAAAAGAAAGAAAGTGAAAAGGCAATCTACATATTTACAAATAATATATCTAATAAGGGTCTATTATTGAGTATAAAAAAAGAACTCTTAAAACTCAACCACAAAAAGTCAATCCAATTTAAAAATAGGCAAAGTACCTGAATAGATTATTTCCCCAAAGATATACAAATAACCAACAAGTACACGAAAGGATGCTCGATGTCATCAAATGTATCAAAATTGTAAGATACCACTTTACACTCACTAGTAATAATAGAATTAGAAAATGACAAGTATTATTAAGGTTGTAAAGAAACTGGAACCTTCAAACATTGCCAATGGGAATGTAAAATGGTGCAGCTGCTATGAAAAACAGTTCAGCAATTTCTCAGTAAATTAAATAAAGAATTACCATATGACCCAGCAATTCTGCCTGTAGCTATTCGAGAGCTATCTGGAAAGTATCCAGCCATGTAATTTGAAAAACAGAGGCATTTAAGGCTGGATTTTTTCCGGACAGCCCTCATATACTCAAGATAATTAAAAACAGGTGTTGAAAATAACACTTATTCACAAATGTTTATAGCAATACTATTCACAATAGCCAAGAGAACACCACAAATGTCCAATACCTGATAAATGAACAGAAAAATGTGGTATAACCATACAATGCAATATTATTTGGCTATAAAAAGGAAAGAAGTTCTGATATATGCTAAAATAAAATGAAAACATTATGGTTATGTGAAAGAAGCCAGACACAAAAGGCCACACGTTGCATGACTCCATTTATATGAAATATTCAGAATAGGCAAATGCATTGAGACAGAAAGCAGATTGGTGGTTGCCAGGGGCAGGGGGAAGGAAAATAGGCACTGACTACTTAATGGGTCCAAGGTTTCTTTTTGATGTGATAAAAATATTCTGAAGCTGGGCAGTGGTGATGATTACACAGCATTATGAATATATTTAATGCAACCTAATTATACATTCTAAAATGGTTAAAATTTTATGTGTATTTTACAGTAAAAAGCACTGTAAAAAAAATCTAATGTAACATAACACAATATAATATTATTCAGCAAAACAGTGACATAGGATCTAGTAAAAAATGCTTTGTGTAATATATTCAAACACAAAGCATCACTAACCCTAGCTCAAAGAGCTAGTAAGACAGAAGTAAACTGATTCTAAACAATCTCTGTATCATAGAGTAAAAGGAATGGAAATAAATCCATGGTGAAAAACATACTTACACAAAGCTGTAAATACCAGACCTATAATTCACAAAAATACCAGACCTATAATTCACAAAACTCAATCCCATTAATTACTAAAAGCAATATTTTATCATTTTTTTGTTTTGTTTTGTTTTCAAAGGGATAAAGAGGTAGAGTACAAATCTCTGCTCTTAAGGAGCAGAGTTTGGGAGACAGACATATAAACTACACCATAACTCAAAAAGTAAAGAATTTTAAAGGTAGAGATAAAAACCAATTCAGGTATGCTTCTTGATTGGCATTATTATTATCAACATCCCCAATTAGTAGATGAAATAATTGAACCCGAGAATGGCTACTTTCTTTAAGGTCATGAAGCTCATAGATGTCAAGAGTTGGGACTTGAACCCAAGGCCTCTGACTTCAGTACCCATTTGCTCTAACACTGAGGTCCTACTTTACTCAGTTTTCTTTCTCAGGGACAAAAATTCTCAACTGCAGATCCTAGGTATGACTGGATTTCAGTTTCCAGACTGATGCTAACTGTGAACTTATTGCTTACTGCCAATCTTTTGCCACTGGGCTTCACCATTCTAACAAAACTTCCTATATGCTGCTGGTATCTGTCAATGAATGGGCATGGTTCTTTATTAGCTTGAAACCACACAGCCAATTGGAAGGCTTCCCATGGCAGCTAGGCATCCCAGTGACTCCTGTCACCAGGACCTTCTCTTTCTTATGCTAGAACTCAGATGCAGGGCAGGTCACATTATGGTTTTTTCTTCAGCACCAGGACCTAGGAACAGGTCCAATACGTTTTGCACTGGGACATACCCCTCACTGTCTCATCTGAAATATTATTGCTCTTTCAGGTACAGCAATATAATGGTCAGTTTTATATTCTGAGTTGTACGTAAAGGAAACAAAACTCATATCGCTTATAAACACACAAGACATTAATATATATCTTTCATAACTTGCAAGTCTAGAATTTGGTCTGACTGGATCCAGAGACAACACTGCCACCAAGAATCATTCTCCCACCTCTTAGCTCTTCCACATGATGGGTGAGATGGCCACCCACAGCCAAGACTCACATTCTGTTAATTCAGTGACCCCCAAAGATACAGTATTTCCTGACAGCACCGGCAGCAAAGTCTCAGGGAAGAGTGATTGCCTGACTTGAGTCTGTGAGACCTTTGCGATGATGATGTAGGTGAAGAGGGGCTGTTTCAGAGTAGGTTCCTCACATAAAGAAGGGACTTCAATACTAGAAGGAGAAGGAAGTGATGCTGGAGAAACAAAAATAAGCGGGCATCCTCAGGAGAACTTAATCTGAAGCCTGTTTTGGGGAAGAACCACTATTCCCCTTGGCAGTACCTGAACTTTGTTTTCCAGAAAAGTCAGCAAAAGCCCCAGACAATAGTTCACCTACTTCTTCACTGTCTCTTCTCAACAAACAGGTCCCAGGGACACATATGTAAGCTGGAACCACCATTATTTTTTTATTATTAAATCTATTGGGGTGACACTGGTTAGTAAAATTACATAGGTTCCAGGTGTACAATTCTACAATACATCATTGTAAAGGAAAAAAAAATCTGAATAAAACAGGGACATCCTTTATTTTTGCAAACAAGTAAGATCCTGTCATCTACTTGATCCATCTATAGGAATTCCTTTGTGTTTCATTGTGCAAGATACTAGCTTTTTTTTTCTCCAACCATTTTTTTTTATTCTCCCAAATCTCCTTTGGCAACCATCAGTCTTTTCTCCATATCTATATGCTTGTTTCTATTTTGTTTATACATTTATTCTATCTTTTTAGATTATTCATTATAAATGAAATCATTTGGTACTTGTCTTTCTCTGCATGATTTATTTCACTTAGCCTAATACCTTCTAGGTCCATCCATGTTGTCGTAAGTAGCAAGATTTCATTCTTTTATGGTGTTGAATAATATTCATACATATACACACACACACACACCGTGTGTGTGTGTGTGTGTGTGTGTGTGTGTGTGTATCTCTATCTCACATCTTTATTTATTCATTTACTGATGGACATCTAGGTTGCTTCCGTATTTTGACTATCACCAGTAATGCTGCAATGAACATAAGAGTGCATATATCTTTTTCAATTAGTGATTTTGTTTTCTTTGGATTAATACTCAGAAGTAAAACTGCTAGATCATAAGGCAGCTCTATTTTTAATTTTTTGAGGAACCGCCATGATGTTTTCCATAGTGGCTACACTAATTTACAATCCCACCAACAGTGTATGATGGTTTCCTTTTCTCCACACCCTCACCAGAACTTATTTGCTGATTTATTGACCATAACCACTCTCACAGGTGTGAGGTGGTATCTCACTGTGGTTTTAATTTGCAATTCCCTTATGATGAGTAATGCTGAGCATCTTTTCATATATCTGCTGGCCATCTGTATGTCCTCTTTGGAGACATATCTATTTAGGTCCTCTGCCCATTTCTTAATTGGAATGTTTGGGTTTTTTGGTTTTTTTAGGTTTCTTTTGGTGTCAAGCTGTATGAGTTCCTTATATTTTTTATTTCATATTTTAAATATTACATATTTAAAACAATATTACAGATTGAATGCAATCCCTATCTAACTACTAATGCCATTCCTCTCAGAATTAAAACAACTAATTCTAAAATTTACATGGATATACAAAAGACCCTGAATAGCTAAAGAAATTTTGAGGAGTTCCCTGGTGGTGTAGTGGCTAGGCTTCGGTGCTGTCAACGCTGCAGCCTGGGTTTGATTCCCAGCCAGGGAACTACCCACGTTAAAAAAAAAAAAAAAAAAGACATTTTGAGAAAGAACAAAATGGGAGGTATTACTCTTCCTTCTCTTCAGACTATAGTGTAAAGCTTCAATAATCAAAATGGCAAGGTAATGGCATAAAAACAGATATATAGAACAATGGACTAAAACAGACAGCCCAGAAATAAATTCTCACTTATACGGTCAATTAATGTACAACAAAAGAAGCAAGAATATACAATGGGGTAAAAGACAGGCTTTTCAATAAGTAGTGTTGGCAGAAAACGCAAAAATGAAATTGGACTACTTTCCTATACCACATACAAAAATAAACTCAACATGGATTAAAGACGTAAATGTAAGAATCAAAGCCATAAAGCTCCTAGAAGAAAACACAGGATATATCTCCTTGGGCAAGGGAAAGAAAAGCAAAAGTAAACAAATGTGGCTATATCAAATTAAACAGTGTTTGCACAGAGAAGGAAACCATCCACAAAATGAAAAGGCAACCTAATGAATGGGAGAAGATATTTGCAAATGAATACCTGATAAGGGATTAATGTTCAAAATATGTAAGAAATTCATGCACTAGTTTCACTTGGATTTTAAAATTCATATGCTTTTTAACATTCATTTTGCAGCCAAATGAGTATGGGGCTCATGATTACAGTATTTTGCCAGTAATATTTTTGCTCCATTGTTTGTTTGTTTGTCTGTTTTCCATAGGTCATCCCTGGTAACAGCTGAGTAGGGTTCTTTTTGGTCTTAATCTCTGCATTTTAGATATCCTGATAATATCCCATATAATATCTTGAATCTTAATTTTCAAAAATTTAATGATTATATGAGCATTCTTTCATGTCTTTAAAAACTATAAATCTGATTCTGATGGATGCACAGTATTTCAGAGGAAGGATGTATAACTTCATGATTCATTAAAAAAAATGTATACTCCCTTCACACATTTCTCCCATCTGCCACATTCTTTTATACATTAAACCTTTTTAAAAATCAGATTGGAAAGGCCATTGACTTAAAAAAATTCTAGACCAGAGTTCTAAAGAAAAAAAAGGTATTTAATAAATGATATAATACCTGTTAGCCCAAGGTCCCCTTTCACATGTAAGATAGAGCTGTATTGCCTTCCAGCGTCTCCGAATGGCTAACTGTTGACAGTTAAGTTGTTTAAGCATATTATTATACCTCAAGTTCTCTTGGCGTGCTTTTCGATTGAAGGGCTGCACAAAAAACTCCTAAAAAAAGAGCAATAAATAATGTCACTGAATCATATATTTACAGTTGTATTTTAAATTTTAAAAATTTGACCCAATAAAAATCATGCAGTGGGTAACCAACAGGTCTCTTTATAAGCATTTTCTTTAATGAAGCACTATATGATTGTAGCTATAATCCATTTCTATTTTTTAAAATTTAAGAAAACTACTAAGCAACAAGATATCTATGTTAAAGGATAAAAGTGTATTTTTATTTGGTCTTCAATTTGTTTCATCAGTGTTTTGTAGTTTTTAGTATATGGATCATAAACATGGGCTTGTTAAGCTGATTCCTAAATGTTTTGGGTTTTTTGGAGTTACTATAAATAGTATTGTTAAAAATTTCAATTCATTGCAACTATATGTTGCTTAACAAACAGAAATAAGATTAAATTTTGTGTACTGATTTTGGGTCCTGCAAGGTTGATAAAACTCACTAATTACAGGAAATTTTTGATAGATTCCTTAGAATTTTCTACATAATCATATTATCTGCAAACAGTTTTATTTCATCCTTCCCATTGTAAATGCTTTTTATCTCTTTTTCTATTCCTATTGCATTTGGGAGGACTTACAGAATAGTACTTGAAGTGGTGAGGGTGGACATTTCTGTCTAGTTCCCTTACAGGAAAGCACTTAATTTTTCACCTTTAAAATCAACTTAGCTGTAGGACTTTTGCAGAAATCTCTCTCTTCTATTCCTAGTTTGCTTACAGCTTTGATAAAAAAAATGGATGTTGAATTTTTTCAAATATTTTTTCTGTGTCTATTGATAAAATTGTTGTTTTTCTTGATAAGTCGGTTAATGTGGTCCATTATACTGATTGATTATCGAATGGTAAGCAGTCTGCATTCCCTAGATAAACTCTACCTGGTTGTAATGTATTATTTTGGATTTGGTTTGCACCTATGTCCCTCACGGATATTGGTCTGTAGTTTGCTTGTACATTTTTGTATGGTTTCAATATGAGAGTGATTATTACCCTCATGAGTTGTGTAGTGATTCCACTTTTCCATTTTCTGAAAAGATTGGGAAAAACTGGTGAAATTTCTCCATTGAATGTTTGGTAAAATTTGCCAGTGAAACAATCTGAGACTAGAGTTTTCTCTTTTAGCAGGTTTTTAACTCAATTTCTTTAATAGAGGACTATTTAGGTCATCTATTTACTACCAAATTACTTTTGGAAATTAGTATTTGTCAAGAAATTGATCCACTACATTTATGTCATCTAATTTATGCTCAGAGATTGGTTGGTAGATGTGCTTTGCTATCATGTTGATGTCTGCAAAGTCAGTGGTGATGCCTTCCCTTTCATTCCTGGTATAATTTTTTTTTTTTAATTTTTCTTTTATAGGGGAGAGCGCGAATGCAGTTCCCCCACTACCACAAATTATGCGGTCAAGTTTCTCACATTGGGGGGAAATCGCAGGGGTCAGCATATTCGGTGTGCAATGGATAAGCCTCGCCCTGGGAAAACCACGTTCATGATCATGGTATCTCCCCTGCCAGGTAAATATAATAAATAATTGTTTACTTTTCTTTTTTTGCTTTGCTGATCTGCTGAAATTTATCAATTTTATTGATATTTGGAAGAACTAGATTTTGGTTTGCTTGATTTTCCCTATTCTCTGCTTTTAACTTAACTGATTTCTATTCTTTATTAGTTTTTTATTTAGAAACTAATTGAGAGTAGTTTAAATTTCTAGTTTCTTAAGGTGGAAATGTAAATTATTAATTTGAGGACTTTCTTCTTTTTGAATATAAATACTTCATGCTATAAATTTCTAAGCACTGATTTATATCCAGATTCCTCAGAAATAATCTACTATCAGCTTAATAACTATTTACATAATCACTATGTATAGGGCATTCTGATATTAAATTTTTGTTATTGATCAATGTTTCTCTTCCAATTCTGAAATAATTTTCAGATAAAGAGCAGGAAATTATTTTTTTTCTGTGTTCAGACTTGTTATTCCTCTTACTTGAATATCAAATGCTTGAAATCAACATTAAAAAACTAGGTACTTACAACATGTAACAATTTTTACCTGAAACTTGAGTTTGCTTTCTCCTCCTTCCCGGTCTCTTTTATGCATATTCACCATTAAGGCTTCATAACAATCCTTCCAATAAAGTTCCATGTTCTCATGACCATCATAATATGTATGGGTTTCATACTGCTTCATATAAGGTATAATCTTATAAAAATATATATATAAAATTTAATATATACTTCTATAAAAATAATTTAGTAAAAATCTCTCTCAAAAAAGAGAAAACTTACATATTTTTCAATATAAACTTGCCATTCATTCGAACTGCAATATTCTTGAAAATCTTCAAAAAATGAGGAGCTACCATTGGTAAAAGGTAATGAAGGCAAGTGCAAATTCATGAAGAGAAGATCATAAATTTTGGAAACCAGAGTACGGACAAGGGGAATCAGAAATGAGTAGGTTTCCGTCTGTTCCTTGATTGACTGACTTAGAACATGTTCTAACTTCCCTAAAATATAACATGCTTCATCTTGATTTTCAATCACTTTGGTCTGAAGAAGAGTGTTTAGCTTAGCTGATGCCATTGCACAAACCTGGAGGAAAATAGGTGAGAAAAGCACAGAACATAGCATACATTTAGTGAAAGCAAAAGTTCTTTGGCTCTTCTTGATTTTTTTAAACAAATTAGGAAAGTAACACATTTCATTTGGAATATACAGAAAAGTTGTAGATAATGAATCACCCCAACAACCATTCTACTCCTTTTTATAGTCTACAAGGATAAGGGGAATGATTCCATCTATAGTTCCAATAGGTCCTAAAAGCTATAACTGTAAGTAAGCCAGAGTATCTAAGCCCATGCCCCAGTGACTGGTTAGGTAATTCATCTTTCAGTCAACTCATATTATTGCCTATCACAGGGATTCATTCAGAAATAGCCTGATCAGTGCAAGTTCAGAATGTTTACATAACAACTGTCACGAACTATGAAGGGTCTCAGATTTACCTCATCCCCAAGCTAACAAGTTAGCCTACCACAGGTTCATAGATAATAGCAAAAGACATGAGACTCCTGGGTCAGACACAAAGATCCACGGCATTAGCAATGGCCAGAATGTCAGTGTTCACCCTGTTTCTCCAAACTGCAATTCCCATGGTGAGAGATGAACAGGACTAGATGGTGCCTGCACACACAGTGGTTGCATTACAGAGGAGGAACTCCAAGCATAAGAAACCCAAATCTTTTATACTGTCAGTAAGCAGTATAACCTTTGCCTGGGAAAGAGACATTATTTTTATTATACTGGACAGTAAATAAACCTGCTGTGCTGTGAGAATAGCATATAAATAAAATGGGAGCCTTGAACAAATCATGCTTTAAACTCATCTAACCAAGGGATTTTCAATTATATGAGCGAATAAGTCTTAACTAAATTACTCTGAGTTGATGTTTCTGTTATTTGGAATCAAAAGCATTCTGACATACACAGCACAGGAACATAGGAAACCCAAGTCTTTGATCAAAAATCTATTTACCCTTAAACTTTTCAAGGAAAATACATACTCAGGACACAAATCCATGCAAAGGAATACTCTGTATCACTATTAAGCTTGGCCTTATACCCCAACATATGAAGGCAAATAGGTCACAAAGGGGCCTCCTTTTGTCTAGGCTAGAGAAAGAGCTAAGCCTTAAAACCAAGCAGGATAAATGATATAAAGTGTCTCCTTCTCCCTTCACCCTATATCCCAATTTTGGATCTTATTACTTTTAAAATAAAATTTTAAAAAAGCAAGATAAAAAATGTATTAGAACCTGACATCACCTCAAGAATGTATGTATTTGTGCCAAAAACTAGTCTGAGCTTTGCCGGCCAAGGCAACAAAAAAAGAGACCTCAGACACTTTCCATGCACGCTTTAAAGAAGCAAACAATTTCTAAGATGGCTCAAAACTAACTTTTCTACTTTTAACTTTAGCTTCTACTAATGAAGCTTCTCTACTGTCCTCAGATTTTCCCCAAATCCCTTCACTTTAAGTCTCTGAATCTGTATAAAGCAGATTAATTCTAATAGAGGCCAATAAATGTAAGAAAAAAAGTCCTACATCTTCTCATAATCCAGGAAACATGAATGCTAACATCCTGGGTTTTTCACTACGTGTTTTCAAAAATACTGTTTATTAAAAAAACAGAATATTCAGTGCTTTGCTTTTAACCTAATATCATGGTTTTAAACAAACTATTTAAAAGTATAAAGATACTTTTAATGAATATAAAGTATAATTTATGTGACAGACCACTGCCTTAATTTTGAATACAAACACACACTACACACACATAAATATGATTATTCCCCACCCCGTCATAAAGAGTACTGAATTAGAGTCACCTGAGAAAATAAAAAAAAATACTGATGTCCTAGTTCCCCCTTCTGATTTAATTACTATGGGTAATGCCCCACAAAGATATTTATAAAAAGCTCCTTTAGGTGATTCCATGTGCAGCCAGTGATGAGAATCACCACTGGCTGAACTAAAGACAACTGGGGGAGTAGGGACCAAGACAAAATGAAGAAGACCATATACTGCATCTAAATAAATGCAGCATACCTAAATACCACTCAGTCCCAATTTAGAGAACAAGGTGGGGAATCTTAGTGTTTAGGTATAATAAAATTTCCTAATTCCTAATACTTAAATAACGGCAATTAGCTAATACGTATATGCCAAAAAAAGAAGTTTGCTAGCCAGATTCATTTTGCAGGCAGCTCTATTTAAAACTCTATAAGGGAAGAGGTTCTTTTCCTAGTCTTTAACACGCACAACTCAGGAATATATTTTATTCCTGAAAGAATGAAATTAAACATCTAGTTAGTGAGAAATGTTTTAGATCACTGACTGCTGGTAGGTAGGAGCACTCTTATCTGTAGGTGTTATACTCATTTATTTAACAAGTATTTATAGGCCCCTATTATGGGACAGGTACTAGATATTTAATGTTGAACAAATTAAACAAATATTTTATGTAGTGAAATTTAATCAAGGAGAAAAACACCAAGGTAGACTATGAGTGCAACAAAATAGAGTCCTAATATCTAAAATAAGTAACAACCCAGCACACTGGCTGCAACTGCTTTAACAGCCATCAGGCAAATACTAATGAAAAAGTCAAAATATCTATCCTCATTCCACTTGTAGGAAGAGGAAAGAAGACTACTACAATGAACATCTATGTGTACAAAGATCGTCAGTATTTTATATTATTACCTTAGTTTTAGAGAATTACTAAACAATGAGTATAATCATTTTTTTAAAGTTCTTAGCTTATATTTTCAAACTGCATTTAAAAGGCTCTACAATTAAAATTTCCATAATCCATGTATCACTACGCCATTTTCTTGTTTAACTTTTTTGCATTTTCCATGTTTTCTAAAATGAACATGTGTTACTTTTAAGATTATGAAAAAAACTATCTTTAAAAAGTTAGTAACATGGGGAAATAAGTTTAATATAATTGTGAGAAAGAAGAACACAAAATTATCAAAAGCTATGGTTTCAATCACCTGAAAATATATATGCATAGAAAAAAAATACTAAAATACTTGTATTGACAGTTTTTCTTTTAAGCTATAAGATGATGAATGAGTTATTTATTTTTTTCTTTATGCCTTTGTGCATTTCCCACAATGAGCATGTGTTAGCATTAGAAAATAATGCCATGTGTTAGGATTAGAAAAATAATGTCTATTGAAAAGTATGTTCTTTTTAAAAGTGAGCAACCTTGTGGAATTTTAACCTCTTCATGCTGTTATCAACATTATAGCAAGTTTATTTATATAAGAAACCATTTTCAGCAAGACCCCCTTAACATTAAGTACTTAAAATTCAAATATCAAAAGAAAAAAAAAAAGAGCCAGGTAAATAGCTAAGGGATACATGGACATGACTAATCAATCCAACCCTAGTAATCACAAGCATTCTATGTAAATGTAACAAGAATAGACTAAAATTTACATGGAACTTTTCCAACCTATAAAATTTTAAATTTTAAATAGAAATAATAAATATTCCTTGAGTCCATATCTTATTACTCTTTATTTTGGAAACCTAGCACAATGCTAACATTTGGGAGGTATTCAGTAAGTGTTTAATGAAATGAAAAACTATAAAATAGAATGCAAAACTGGATTACTAAATTAGTAAAGCAAAAAAAAGATTCTGAAAAGAGCAAATAATAATTTTCCTAAAAATGAAAGCCCTAAACTTACATGTATAAGTTTATGCAAGCAAGATAGCTCCTAGCTGCACTAAATACAGATATGAGTAATGCCTTCTAATATAAACTATGTATAAATTCCTTAAAAGGAAATCTTAAAATTATATTGAGTCATAAACATCAGGAAGAAATAATTAGCTGCTTCTTAAGTTCCTTTCTAATCTCACAAAACTGAAACTAGGAGGAATTCATAGGTATTTCTGAATTAATAAAAAAATACAATACTGGAAACATATTATCATTTAGTTATCACAGATAATTCCTATGCTGCATGCAAAGTAATATAAAAGAATTGACAAACCTGCAAATTACCCCTTTCAATAAATCCTAGAAGCAACTGGATTTGAATTTGAGAGAGTTTTACCAATAGCAGACTTTCTGAATACCAAACTGACAAACAGTCGAAGAGCAGCATCATATCCTCTAAAAGCTATCACAAAGAAAAAAAATTGGAAAAGAGTCAGTTCTTTAATCTAATGATGTTAAGTTTTTCCCACAGTAACACAAATTATAAAGATTTAAAAACAAGTTCAATGTACAGTTGGTGAATGCGAAAGAAATTACCCTAGTAACAGCTAACAAAATCTGTGACTATCGCCATCTTATTCATGGTTTACTGTATCTGATTAAATATTAATGCTCTACTATGTTCACTGCAGCATTATACACAGTGGCCAAGACAATGGAAACAACTTAAGTGTCCTTCAACAGATGAATGGATAAAGATGTGGTGCATATATACGATGGAATATTACTCAGCCACAAGAAAAGATGAAATAATGCCATTTGCAACAACATGGATGGATCCTGAGATCATCAGGCTAAGCAAAATAAGTCAGACAAAAAAAGCTGAGAACCATATGACTTCACTCATATTATAGCTGAAAGCAACAAATGAACAAGACAAACAAGCAAATAAAAACTCACAGGCACAGACAATAGTATAGTGGTTACCAGAAGTTAAGGGAGGATGGAGATGGTAGAAAAGGATAAAGGGGGTCAAGTATATGGTGATGGGAGGGGATTCAACCTTTGAGTGGTAAACACACAATGCAAAATATAGATGATGTATTATAATTATAGACTTGAAACCTATATAATTTTATTAACCAATTTCACCACAAGAAATTTAAAAGCAATATATGTGTGTGTGTATAAATAAATGCTCTGAAAAGAATGGGTAGAAAATTCCTTTCTTTATTAAATAAAGTTGTTCATTACCAAAGAAATAATTTCAAAAAGATACTACTGTACCTTCTCAGTCCACACACTGGAATTAACTAGTCCCTCTGACTGCAGAAAGTCTTGTACCATCAGCAAGAGTCGGAAGGCATTTTCAGCAATTACTGGATTAGTTTTTGCTTCTCTGTTTTCTGTGACTGCCCATTCTAACATCTTCTGCAGCAAACTAAGTGTAAAATAAAGTCCTCTTAAAACCATTTTAAGTTTAGAAAAATAGAAGGACATAAAAAAATGCCACTTATTTATTAATAGAATTTTATCTCCAAAGATACACTCTCATTGACAGGTATAAAACATTTGGACAGAATTTTTAAATAATGAAACAACATTTTTTTTTTTTTTAAAACATTATGAGTTTTTTGGGGGGACCTTTTTCTTAGCTCATCAGCTATCATGTTAATGTATTTTATTTTATTTTTTTTATTATTTATTTATTTTGCTTTTTGGTATGTGGGTAGCTCCCTGACTGGGAATCGAACCCAGGCCGCAGCGCTGACAGCGCCAGTGCCGAAGCCTTAAGCCACTACACCATCAGGGAACTCCCATGAAACAACATTTTAATCTTTGGAGTATCTAGTTTTAATATACTTGTTGACTATAAAAAAAGCTATGGAAATAATTCACATGAGATACTTAAAAGCTTTTTCGAAGCTAAAATAGGAAAAGTTAGAAAAGAAAGCCTTATTATGTCTTACAGTAGATCTATAATAGCTCTGTGAAAATACAAAGAAGTAATTCTCTCCTAGTGTGCTATTATTACAGTGGACTATGATATGCAGGGAACGCAAAGTGATAGAAAAGTAATTTTCATGAAAATACTAGTCGTTTCCCTTAGCATGCAAACACTCAAATTTGGACAAGACTGTAGAACACAATGCACCAAGTGTTTAGATACTGCAGAAAACAATTTAAACAACAAAAAATATATAATTACTTAAAACTCAAATTGATTTAAGATTTAAATCTCTTCACAGTGGAGTTAGTTTTGGATTTCCCCTCTACATGCCACTAAAATGGCAACAAACAGAAAAGGGGCTGAGTACAAAATTTCTCTTTTACTCTCTCTGTATCCAGTAAATACTGAATAAATATTCAATAATAAATATTATTTTTTGGGGGTGGGGGTTCCCTGGCTGGGAATCAAACCCACATTGCAGCATTGAGAGCGCCGAAGCCTAGCTACTACACCACCAGGGAACCCTCCTAGAAATATTATTTTAAGACTCCTGCCCACTCCAAAAGGAGAGGGGAAGTTACCACCTGGATGCTTACATTAGTTTTATCTCATCTGATGGTCGAAGTAGCTCATTGGATATTCCTGATTTAGTTAGTGCCGAAAATACTTGTCCCCGTTCAATCCAAGTATCATCATCAGATTTTTCCAGTCCTTTACACATTACATAGTTCAAAATATCTGTCAGTAATTGAAGAAGTTCCTCCTCACATCTCTAAAAAAATATAAAGTAATATTAAATCACTGGGGAAAAAAGTGTTAAAAGCACATAACAAGAGCCATCACATATACTGACTGCAATCCTTTAATATATTATTAAAGTGTCTCAATGAACTTGGAACTTTACTAAGTAGGTCCTAGAGATACAATTATTAGTAAGATACTGGCTTTGTTCTCAAGGCATTCTTAATTTAGTGACTTACAGGCTTCTGATATCTTTAACTCATGACATTTAGAACATGAGTATGAAAGTATTAACAACTGCTCACCCAGTTCTAAGGATTAGAAGTATATACAGTAACAGACATATAAAAATAAAGTGTTTTTGTACTTATTTGGACAAATAAGTATTTTACCTCTTGGCTTTCAAGTAAAGAGACGTCATCACTAAAGCCGAAATCATTTGTGACGCTGCTTTCTTTGTCAGGCTGCATAGAAAATGGTTTAGTAGACTCTATTGGGGATGGCGTGCTGGGCAAGCTGTCTGGCATTTGACTTCCACTATCACTCAGTTCACATGAGTCAATTCCACTCAGATCTAAACTCAAATGTGAAGGGTTATTGTGCCAGCATTCTTCTTGATTTCCTGATTTGAAAGACAATTCTCCCACAGAGCTATCTTCTTGAAATAATGGTGTGTTTGAATCTAGAGAGTGTCTATCCTCCAAACTCCACTGATCTGAAGACAGATTAGCTGAGGCAAAAGAGTTAATTTTTTCATCATCTGTCTTTTCATCAAAGCTCCTCTTAATATATTCAGCTGATATATTTTTATCATTGTTTTTCATTGGGACAGACCTATTGTAGTTATGAAGAGTATTTCCATTTTCAAAATTGGCTTTAAAAAAAAGCCTAACTAAAGTGTCCTGCCAACCCACTTGTTGAGAAATTTGATGTGCTGCATCTGGCTGGGACTGTAAAATCTGTAAAATCTGCAAAGAGATCAAGAACACAAAAATTCATCCAATAGTACACAGACCTTTATATCAACAATAATTTCCTTTTTAGTTATTTTACTGACAAAAATAAAAACTTTCAGAGGGTATACGTTCAGAATGCAACACAGAGTAGAGGCACCTGGACAAAGATAACACCTCTAGTCAGACTGGTCATCTTTTCTTCTTTGAAACAAAGGGTATAATTTCAAAAGATTATGTTTTTAACTGGATTATAAACTATTTGAAGGGCAGACACTGTGTTTGTAAATAATCTGCATGAAACTTATTGTAGAGTTAAGAATGTACTCAAATATTTGCTGAAACATAAAAAAGAAAAAAAGATAAATGATCCTCCAGGTGTCAATATACTCATTAACTCAGAAAATATAAACAGAATGAAGATATATTTAAAATATAATAAAGTTATGTCCACTTAACTAAATACTTTCCATGAGCCCATTGCATTTGTTTAGCAAATACAGAACACTTACTATGTGCCAGCCACAGTTCTGGCACTAGGATTAGGGGAGTACACAGGACACACAAGACACTTTGATAGAACCTAGGTGCCCCAAGAACAAGATTTTTCCACCTCATTATTTTTCCAAGCAGAGTTAATAATCGAAAAACTATTTTTTTATTAACTCTGTATTTTACAAACAAAACAAAAATGAAACTTTTAAGTCCAAAAAACTAATTCCAATGAGATAGATGCTGCTATTTAGCTAGAGTAAGAAATTGAAATTAAAGAGTAGATACTGACAAGGCAATGTGTATGACCACTACCCAACTGACTTCATATCTTTAGAATAAAAATGAGTTCTCAAACACTGTCTGAAATTCAGTTAAGATCTTTAAGACATTTATAACACAAAGTCAATAAATTTCAATGTAGATGAAAAGAACTCTGGTTCCCAGTGTAGAGTATCTCTTCTATCAGAATTTCTAACTGTGACAGGTTTGTTTCATAGCCGAAGATGATAATGTTGGTAGGGATTTCAACATTAATAGCTATAATGTACACTGATGCTGATACAGAAAGTAGTAAGTCACAATGACATAGGAAGTTTCTTTCTTCACTAATGCTATGAATTGGTGATCTTCCATTACTCTACAGGTGCAGAATACCATTTCTTTTTCCTTTAAGATTAAGCTTTTCTATACATTAAAAAATAAAAAAATTTTTAAAAACTTAAAAAAGATTAAGCTTTGCTTGGCAAAGAAATTTTTCATGATTTCATTACATTCAAACTTCCATAATATAAGACATTTTATTTCTAATTAATACACACATAATGGGTAAAAACTAGGCTGCACTGAAAGCTGTTTCTAATTCCATACTGAGAGGAAAGGATTAATTTACATGACCTGGTTCAAGGACTAATTTACATGACCTGGTTCAAGGACAGTATGGTAAAAATCCATCAAAATGTAAAATATTTTGACACAGCAATTCCATTTCATGGATTATTTCCTGCAGATGTATTACGACAAATAGGTAAAGATACATATTTTTAAAATGTTCTTAACAGAAGTTTATTAACATGGAAAAAGAAGTAACCTAAATGTCCATCAATAGAGAACCAGATAATCGTTTATAAAATATCCATAAAGCTTAAAAACTATGTAGTCATTAAACAGAACTATTTCCACATTTAATGATAGAGAAAGGCTGTGACATAATTAGAAAGTAAATTAAAAAGAAAAGCAAGGAAACACATTAAATACTACACAGGTTGGTGGTTACCAATGGAGGATAAGAGGTTTAATCGGGAAGAAGCAAAGGGCATACCTAATCGTTGGCTTAAAGGTTAAATGGGTGCACTGAATGCAAATCTTTGTTGAAATATTCAAAAACGAATTATAGAAACCTTTTTCCATAAACTCAAAAGATTCAGAAACTCTAAAACATGGTATGACTGGGAAATGGTCATCACTGAAGGTTCTTAATAAAAAAACTATTCTCTAATAATAAACTTTTGACTCTAGAAAGGAGCCCATATATTTCCAGGAGCCCATGTTAAGAAGAACAAATTCATATGCTGATTGCTTGTGAGTACATAAAGCTAATTTACTTCAAAAAAGGGGAACTATTCATATAATTATGACATTTGTAAAATATCAGACATTAAAACATATATCTAGAACAAAACACTGCAAAAGTTATTTCCAGTCTAACAATACTATTTATAAAATATATCTTAAAAGTTTACTAACCTTTTTGCAGATTACTACTCTGACATTTATATATGTTCGGTGAGACATATATACCACAGATAACAGATCTTTGAAATTAATAGCAGGATCTGTGGTGGGAAAAAACAAAAATGTTAAAAATAAATTCCAGAGATAAAGAAAGAACTGTGGGTAATAGTTATTATAAAGGCTGAAATAATTGTTTCATTTTTATTTTACTTTATTTCTTTGCTGTCAACAACAGATGTCCTTTCATTTTTTCCACCTTTATTGATATATAATTCACATAAAACACTGCATAAATTTAAGGTGTGTAATATGATTTGATACACATCTATTGTAAAATTATTACTGCAATAAAGTTTGTTAACATACCTATCAACGCAGTTACCATTTCTCCTTTTGTGGTGAGAACATTTAAGATCTCTTCTCTTACCAACTTTCAACTATATAATACAGTATTGTTAACTATAGTCACCATGTCATACATTAGATCCGCAAACTTACTCATCTTAAAACTGGAAGTTTGTACCCTTTGACCACCTTCACCTACTTCACCCCGCTCCCCGACCCTGATCACCACCAATCTACTTTCTGTTCATGAATTTGATTTTTTTGGATATCAAATGTGAGATCATATTCTATTTGTCCTTCTCTGACGTATTTCACTTTAGCAGAGTATTTTTCAGGTTCTTCTATGTTGTCACAAATGGCAGGATTTCCTTTTTTTTAATGGCTAATATTCGTGTGTGTGTGTGTGTGTGTGTGTATTTAAATCTTTAATCATGTAAGTTAATTGTTATGAGTAGTGTAAAACAGGGGTCCATTTTCATTCTTTTGCATATGGATCCCCAGTTTTCCTGACTCCATTTATGGAAGGGACTATCTTTTTCCCTTTGCGTATTCTTTTTGCAACTTTGAATTTTTATTGGGTGTTTATTCCCCTGTTTTTTTGTATTCACTTATTATTATTATTATTTTGGGGGGGGGGGAGGGTAGCTCCCTGGCTGGGAATCAAACCGAGGCCACGGTGTTGAGAGTACCTTTGGGTGTTCTTAAAGCCCTAGTCATATAATAGCTGACCATACATATGTAGGTTTAATTCTGGGCTCTTAATTCAATTTCATTGGTCTATATATCTGTTTTTATGCCTGCAACATACTGTTTTGATTACTACAGCTTTGTAGTATAGTTTAAAATCAGAAAGTGTGATGATGCCTTTAGGTTTTCTTCTTGCTTTCTCAAGTTCTTTCCCATAGAAAGAACTGCTGGTAATGATAAATGCTGAAATAATTGTTTGGCTTACAACACAAATTATAATTATGTTCAAATTTTACAAAGACAATAGGTTTAGAATATTTGATATCTTCCTGAGTAAACCCTAAATAACTACAGTTTTCTTTTGCTCGCCTGAACATACTGTCCATACTGCTTGGCACTTACACTATTATTTATCTTTTTACGAACATGGTTTATTTTATCAACAAGATGGTAAGCCACTCAAGACTCCAGCATCTGCTATAATTCTACAGTTTGTAGTAAGTACTAAAATAAGTTTATTAAAAAAAGACTATCTGAAGTTAGTTTTAATTTTGTCTTTAAAAATTTAAGCTCCATAAAAAAATAAACATAGACTATTTTATACATATTTTCTCTAGTGCCTTTTTCTTATTATTTAGACCAAGTTATTTACTAACCCTCAGTCAATAAACATTTACTGAGGGCCTACTAAGTAAGGCACTGTGTTATGTCCTAGGGAGACAGAAAGTAACAGAGGTACATAAGAAATAAGACCCAAGGAAAGTCCTGTTGAGTCAAGTAACAGGTAATTTAACCCTTTTGCTATGATGTTCAAATATAGCTGAAGGAGTATTTCCATCCTCTGACTGTGATGTTCAAGCTTACCCCACAAGCTCAAAAAAGCTTTTGTACATTTTTCTGTATTTTGGTGTTTTTGAAGAACGAGTAACAACAGGAAATTTTTTATACTTTAACGTAGTGATTTAACAAAATGTACCACCTTAACTGTATTTACTTAAAAATAGAAATACTGTAATTATTGTAAAATTGTTATTCAGTGTGAAAGTTTTTCAAGGACTTTTCTCCATTTACAAGGTATTTTTAATATGTTTTCCTGTGGCTTGGACAATAAACAACAAAGATGCTTCATATGTCATGTTGTGTAACATTTTGTAATAAATTTTTTATGTCATCAATGTATTAAATGCATAAAATAGTCAAAATATCAACTGTTTCTGTGGCTTTTTGACACATTTTGGAAAAAAAAAAAAACTGAAGTCAACACATTGAAAGGTTTAAAAAGCAACCTGATTAAGGAGGAAAGAAGAACCTTCAGGAAAAAAATTGAGAACCACCAAGTAGTATTACACGTCTATGAAGAACATTCTTTAAAGTTATCAGTATTATCAGCGTTAGTCATACCTGTATTTATGATTTGATTGGTGAGGTTTTTAATGAGAGAAGTATTAACAGGTGCTTCATTGAGAAGGATTCCCAATCCTGAGTAGCCAACTTCTCTGAGTCGAATACGTTGTTTACTTCGTTCGTAAACATTTGTACATTTCAACATTTGTTCCATAACCTGATTACAACAATAATATGGTCTTCTCAATACAGAGAACTAAGAACAGTTTGTCAGGTTAGTATTGAACAAAATATTAGTGTAAGATGTTTATGGAGCATAATTTTATTCCTTAAGTACATAAAAAAAACAAACAAAAAAACCCCCTAGCACCAATAAGAAGGAGCACGCCATATCATACTATCATTAAAAAATGGATTTAGGGAGTTCCCTGGTGGTATAGTGGCTAAGGCTTCGCCGCTGTTAACGCTGCAGGCTGGGTTTGATCCCAGCCAGGGAACCTACCCACATTAAAAAAAAAAATTTAAAAATAAGTTAGATTGAAACACACATAATTAATATGTAAAAGGCTCTAATTTACATGTATTTCTTGGCAGATAAAAGAAATAATTTAAAATTTTCTTTTAATGGCTCAAGCATTGATGGAAACAAAGCCTGTAGCTTGCAAGAGGAACAAAGGTATGTTCTAAAAGAGAACAAAGATACTTCTAGATTAATTTAGTTATCCATTTATGTAACACTTATCAAAATGATTTTCAATAACCAGGTAACATTTTGTGAAGCAACCCATCCATATGCTAAAATGGGAGAATGAATTAGTAATCCCATACCTCTTAGAGTGAGATCAATATTTTTCAAGTGAGATACTGAAATCCTATATGGAAAAAGTAATCTTGGCAAAATAACATGAGGAATCCCTTCAGGCCATTTTTGAAGAAATAACATTTAATCTCCATAAAGGAATAGTTGTGTGGGCAAATACTTTAATACATTTTTGTTTTTCAAAGTTTAGGGATTTCAAATAGGTATTCCAAACATAACCTCATAAGTAGACTTTATAATGTAACACTAATGATCTAAGGAGAAACAACTGTTGCACGGCAATCAGGCATAGTAAACAGGAGGACAAATCATGAAGAAAAAGAATGCATTTGGCAGTGGAAATATGACTGACTCCTTTACACTTAGTTAACAACAAAAAAGGCAGAGTGGGTGACTTCAGCCAATGTTCAAGGTTCTGGATGTTCTGGATAGTTCAATAAAATATGTTCCATATCCTTTGACAGGTTACAAATTTCTCTATCTCAGTTTCTTCATCTGTAAAAATGGGATATAATAATATCTACTTCATGAAATTTTTGGGAGGACTAAGTAAGCTAGCACATAACAAGTATTTAGTGTCTAACAAATGGTGCTATATAAGGTTATTTATTCATCTGTCATGTAGATCCATCATTAAGTCAAAAAGCAGATGAGGTTTTATAGTGAGGATGGTATGACAAACTCCATTTTCACTGAAATGAGTGATCAGCTTACAACATAATCAGTTTTTTAATATGAAAACAAAATATAAAAAATATGTCAAAACAAATTTGACAATTTAAAATTACATAGCACTAGATATGAGAAAAGAATTTACATTCATAGAATAGATACATTCCAAGTAAATTCATATACCCACAAATGCCCACAAATATAAAGACATATAAGAAATATTTATACCTTAAAAATGATTTCTCTTAGTCTGTCTGAATATTTCTGATTTAAGAGCAAGGCATAGAGTATGTCAGCATTTCCTGGTTCAAAGAGCAGTAAGAAAAGCTGACCTCTAGTTGGGCTGGTACGTAGGAGACTGAAGAGCATATCCAAAATTCCAAAGAGCTTTTAAAATTAAACACAAAATAAACAACCATACTCATATATGAAAGCACAAATAAAATCATAAACCGCAAAGTTATTTAACTAAATACTACATACCTTAATATTCTAGCTTAACCGAATTAACTGATGTCTTCTGAATTCTGACTTTCCCTCCATTATGCTTTTGGCTTATGTCTCCTTTCTGTAATTTTACACTACCGTATTTACCTGCTGAACCATACCTATCCTGCTTTGTCCATATGAAAAGCCATCTCTTTCATAAAGCCTTTCCTGGTCTCCTCAACATGTAATACTCCCCTACGTGTATCAAAACCTCATAAGACTTTGTATCTTTATCATAGATGTTGCCATACTCTTTTTTGTTTCCACCCCTGCATCCATCAGGTTAAAAGTAAGAATGATCATTCATTGTTATAAACCTAGTATCATTCTATGTATATAGTAAGTTTTCAGTAAATAATTCTTTGATTGAATTGACCAAGCAAATATCATCAGCAATGAATCTTAGCAGGTAACAATAAAAGTATCATAAAATAAAATGGCTATTCGTTATTCTATAGAGCTTTTGTAGTAGTCCAAACTTAGAGAGAAACAGCTGAAGTTAACTCATCTATATAATACCAATTAAGAAGTCATGTAACCACTGAGTAGACAATGAATATTTCATGATAAAGAGAAAAATATTTAAGTAAACATAAATTAAGGCTACTTAAATTTGATATTGACAGTGATATACAGAAAGAGCACAGAAACAGCAGTAAATAACACCTAGGTTCTAGTCCCAGGTTTATCAGCTGTGTAACTTTTTAAGTTAAGTCACCTAAGCTCTCTCAATATATACTCATATTTCCAAATATGGAAATGAGTAATACCAGTCTGTATATTTTATATCAGTGGTTATCAAATTCTACCATGCACCAGAAGAATAACCTGTAAGGTTTGATTCAGTAGTATACTGGCATTTCTAAAAAGTTCCCAGGTAAAGATGGTCAGGAATCATACATTGAAGGCCACTGTTTTAAAGAATAGTTCTGAGATATAAATGAATAATGTATATTGAAAATATTTAAAAACAGAAAAATATTTATAATTTGCTCTTTATGCAAAATCTTCATGAACCTACGTTATATTAAAATTCATGTTAGAAATCTGCCCAGTAACACTGATGATAGGTAAATATACATTCTATGGCTATGCAAATAGCTTCAGAACTGCCAAAGCAACTATTTCCACACAATATTTTCTAATTCATTAAAATATTTTATTACACTGCCATCTAGTTTATTAAACTTTCAGTTAGGAAAAAAATTTACTTCCTTTAACTGCATAATAGTGTACCTGACACTATAAACATTTTACTCTTAAAATATGTTTATATATATGCATAAGTTTAAAGGAAGATAATATAACAACTTAAATTTTAAAAAGAGAAAACAGATTCATCTTGAGCATAATACCTGTTCTTCTTCATTAACAGCAGCTATGTAACCCATAATACTTTGTATCTCCTCATGAGTTCCACCTTTGCACAGAAAATATTTAATTAGTCCATACAAAGAAGTCCTTATTGTTCGAATATCATCTATAGACACCTCACTATATTTATAATCACTCCTGAAAGACAAAGAGCAAAAATTAAAACTTAAAATATTTACATTTTTATAATTTTTAATAAAAGAATTCATAGAAGAAAAGATGTTTCCATGTAATTATTAGAATTCATTATATAATGTTATTAACCAATGTTACCCCAAATATATTTAAAAAAAAAAAAATACTTGGTATAGTTGGCTTTTTTTCCTAAGAAAAACCTTGTGAAATTAGGAGTTTCAATAACAAAGATATAAACTGTTAAAACAACTTATATTTATGCAACACTATGTGTCAGAGAGTTCTAAGTGTTTTATACATTATTAACTCATTTAATTTAATCCTCAAAACAACCATAGGATGTCACTGTTTTGTCATAGACCAGAAAACTTAAGTACAGAAAAGCTATCTACAATTAGACAATTAATGAAACACAAGATTCAAACCCAATGTATATGATCCATTGTTTCTCTGTTCATCAATTTAAACTCTATACTATCCTGCCTCACTGAAGTTAAAGAATATTAGATTTGCTGGAAAATAAACAATCTACATGTTCCAATCAAGTAGCAGGCAGAAAACAGTATCAAACTAAGAAGGTGTAAGGACATCATACCCATAATAAATCCTAAGCATATCTAGGAGAAACTGCACACCATACTTCCTTCGGAAAACTCTCCTGCTGTCTTTGATGATGGTAGAAAGATACTGTATATGACCTAAAACAGAAAGTTCACTCTTAAATGATACACCTAAAATAAAGTCACACATGTAGTTATAAATTTTGAAAACTGTAAGATTTTATCAATAGCTACTCTCACCAATTCGAAAGGGAAAATCTCCACGGTTCCAAATACGGAAGTCAAACAGTAAATACTGATACATTTGTTGCAGAAGCTGCATATTTTTCTCTAACGATACCTGCTCAATTAGTAATTGAATTGCCATCAATACATTAACATCCATCAAGGTACCTGGGACCTGAAATCCAAACAGAAGAAAATTCTACAAAGTTCAGTTTAAATAATTGTCATTAAGCTATAATTTCAAATAATTTATTCAAAGCCTGTATTAAATATAAATAAAAATCTTGGTTAGAAAAATATAAACAACTTAAACATTAATTTTTCTGAAGTAATGCTATAACATATTTTCCTAATGTCTTAATCGATCAAATATCCCAAATACCAAAGCTAACAAACAGGTTCGGTATATCAAAGATAATACACTGCTATGTAAGATAAGTAATTGTAAAAGGTAATTCAATAGAAGTTTTTAAGGTGGTTTTATATATATACATACACACACACACACACACACACACACACTATATAAAGAGAAATTTGTAAAATCTGTGAATTATATCCATTAATACAACTTAAGCTATAATAGTGTAATTAAAAAATGTATTTTTTCTTTTAAAAAATTTACTTATTAGAAAGAAAAAATCCCAACACTGATTGCTAATTACACTCATCAGCTTCATAATGTTAGGCAAGCTCACCTTCTGAAGTAAGGCACCAAGAGTGGCAACTCCGTGGGAGTGAGTAAGATTGTCCTGGTTAATAGGATGTCTTTGAATAAAGTGTTTTATAATCAATATAAATGTTGCAACTAAACTTCTCTCTAGTCTTGACTCTGTGGAATTGTTAACATGTTATTAATTATCATAATTACCCTTGTCACTTTTGTATCACATTTTTGATATCATAATGCATATTATAAAACAAAGAATTTGGTTCAGGAATTAGCCTCCAAAGGTCACTTGTAGAACACAAATATCAGAGAAAGCAACTGCATATTGTATATTTACATGCACATGCAAATATTTTTTCTCTACCATAACGTAACAATGTTGTCATATTTCCAATAGGGGTACAAACTAAGGATAATGAAGAGTAAAACCAACATCTTAAATTTTTGGACCACAGTATTATGAACCTCCTGAACTACATTAGTAAAATACAGGGATGGGCTGCTTAGCTACAAATAGTTAAGTTTCTTCCTAAAGGTAGCAAGACATTTTAATTTTTCAATTAATTCTCATATTTCTCAACGACTATTTTGTATTAATTTCATCTTAATACCTGACGCCTTTGTGGAGGTCAATACCACCCAATCTCCTTCTACAGGTGTTATCAATTCAGAAATTACTCTTTCACTCATTCCTTCAGGAAACTGTTCTTCACTGAAGTGGCTAATTTGTTCCAACAGAGGAAAGAGTACATTTAATCCACCTATGCAATTTATAATATCCTGAAAAAGAAAATTATAATTTTTTAATTCTATAAAACATGAGTAGTTTTTTCATTTAATATCTACACAGCATGTAAGAGATGATAATTTACTAAATCTGTAGGCAATGCATAGGATAGTCTAAGCTAAAGGAACCCGTACATGGGCTTATGCATTAAAGAACAGCCTCAGGAGACACCATAATTAATACTCAAGAGAGATTAGGCCAGACCATTTTTATTGTGCCTTGTTTTCCAAAATTTAAGAATTTTAAACATCGGCAATTAAAGCATGACCCCGTAAGTTGACTCTATATTTTAACACTAATGATGTAAGAGCAAACTGTCACAAGATAATTAGGCATAATGAACAGGAGAATAAATCATGGAAAAAAAGAATATATTTGGCAGTAGAAAGAAAACTGACTCCTCTACTTTAAGTTAACAAAAGAGGTAAAGGAAGGGGCTACAACCAAAGTTCAAAGTGACAATTCTGGATAGCATTAACAAAATACATTCAGTATTCTTGGATGGGTTATTAATTTCTCTTTCAGTTTCTTCATATGTAAAATGAAAATAATATTTCCACTTTGTAAAGTTGATATAAAGATTAAGTAAGCTAATATATGAAAAGTACCAGTGCCTGAAATACAGTGAGTGCTACATAAGTTAGTTATTAACTGCTACAATATTCTGAACTGTCATGTAGACCTAGCGTAAGCTTATAAACCACCTCTTCATATTCTCTGCCTATTTTTCACATTGATTTTTGAGAGTTTTATGTAGTTAATAAATTAGGTTTTTGGATGTCAAGTATTTTTTTTTCCTAGCTGTCATTTCACTTAACATTTTTTGTCTTTGATTTTGCTGCAATAGAAAAATGCAATTATCTTTTCTCAATAACTCTGTGACTCTGATTTCCACACAGCTTTCAATATACAGGTAACACAGAACTAGCCTTGTAAAACCAATCTTACAAGTAGTAAAAGTTAACTAATAAATTGGCAAACCCATATAAATCTTACTGCTAACAGATAAGTTTTCTCACAAAGTCAAAAAGAAAAAAGTTTTATACCACATGAGTAACATGAGAGTAATACTAATGGAGGGATTCATTTTCACATATGCTGAATTATCTTAATGATTTCTGTTTCGTTGAAAAAATAAGCATATTTGATTGATGTTAAGTGACTAGAAAAGTATATCTGGTGATTGCCAGCAAGTTTCCTATAACTATACTTGAGAGCTTGTTTGGAGGTTCTAGCAGGGGAGTGCAGCTCGTATACCCTTGACCGAAGAACGGTCCTCTCCTCTATCAGGGAAAGTCGTCCTCTTCAACCGAGTGCACAGCTTCAGGAGGGATGCACATGGAGCGGTGAGGGAGGAAGGGGACATCCACCTAGTCAGCCAGATCAGCCGAATCAACCCTGGCGATCAATGGGGTGACAGATGTCGCAGCCAGATCACCCTCACTTCCCCTATAACTATTTTTTATATTTCTTTTTATTTTATTTAAGCTATAATTTCTATTTAAGATATCTTTTAAGAAAACAGTAGTATATTTTCAAAATAGGATAAAAATCTCTGACTTTTCTAGTAGCCCAAAAAACATTTACTCATTTAATTAGTAAGTTAACAATGTTATTATATATCCCTGTGCCAGGCAATGCTGAAAAAAGGAGTGGTCCCTTCTCTGAAGTTCTTAAGGACTACAGGGAAATCAAGCAAGCAGTCATTATTCACCATAGTAAGTGAAATAATAAAGTGCTACAAGTACCCATGATAAGAGTAGTTAAACCAGTCTTAGAAAGTCAGTAGAGGCCTCTAAAACAAGCAAAGATGTTATGTCCAGATGAGACAAAAATATGAGACACATGAAAAAGACAGACAAGATAAATAAATAATAATAGTTAGAGAGGGATGTGAGGAAGAGGAAAAAATTACTCCTTGACCTCAAAAAGAAAAGGTATGAGTTTGTTTAAAGCTGATGGACAGGAGACTGCAGACAGGGAGAAGTATATTATTCAGGAGAAAAGGAATGATCAATGAAGTCTCTGAGAAGGTTAGAAGGGGTTGAAATTTGTCACATAAATAATTAAGGGATTAACACTTTAAAAAGTGGAGCAATTAACTTAGGCAGTATATTCTTCTCATTAAAAGTGTTAAACTCAGGCCTAAACAACTATGTTTCAATATATAATTTTAAGTAAATTCCAGTCATTCAACTACTTACTTGTTTGTCCTTTAAATTGCTTATCTTGCCTGCAAGCATTTTCACCAAGCCTTATTATTCAGATGAACCTGGTGGTGCTTAAAAGATAAACTCTTCTAAAGAATCCATAAACTTACATAATATGCTGCCCATCATTTATCAATAACTTACCTTAATATCCCAGTTCACTACTTTGTTTCCTGTTAATCTTCCATGCAAGCAATTAGTAGATAAATCTAGACAGATTGAATTTTTGCAGGCCTAAGAATAAAAGAAAATATGGCAAGCAGCTAAGCACAACGAAGACAAAATTTTAACTATATATGGAACATTTTACCATAAATTTAAAAGGCATACAGTATAATTGATAATTTTCTTAGATAAGTTAATGATTATGTAGAAAAAACTTAGGAGTTGAAGTATCTTGATAGCGATATAACTCTGCTTTCACAAAAGATTTGAGACAGGTTAAGACAAGAGTCGTAAAATGTTAGTAATTGGGGTATTTAGGTGAAAAGTATACAAGATTTCACCTTAACTATTCTTTCAACTTCTTTCTAAGTTTAAAATTAATCAAAATAAAAAGTTAGGGGGAAATATCAACTGATAAATAAATTTTATTAGGTTATATATAACAAGTATTCAAGTATTATAATAAATTATGGCCATGTATTTAGCAGACTAAACAAGGAAAAAAATTCTGTAACATATAACCACACACAGCGAAAAGCATTTTCTGGATCAATATAACACTGACTGTAAATGAAAGCAATTAATATCACTGTTTATGCCACTTTTCCCTTTTCTTCCTCCCAATTCTACCATTGATCTTTCTTCCCCTCGGCCCTTGCTAACCTTGCCTCCACAAAACAAACAAACAAAAAAACAAAACTAAACATGGCATGCATATAAGTGGTTTCTCTTTTCTCCTTCTTCAATAATCATTTCATTTCTTGCTGTTTTCTGACTACCAACATATTTAAAACACTAACAAAATGTTGAGCAAATTGTTTCATCTATCCTTCCAAAAATGTAGGAGAAAAAAGTTTAAACAGTTTCATTTACTGAAGTTAATTCATTAGTACAAATTCCCACTACAACTATTCAGACTATCAGGATGACATTAACAATCAACTCTTGAGAGGTGCAGCTTTTTAATGCTTCTCAGCTCCTTTGAAGATTAATAATTTTTCACAGCAATTCAAGCTCCTCCTTAATTACCCATGAAATAACAAAACAAAATGCAAAAAGGAAATCTTTTTCATAGCACAGTTACAACTAAATGGACAGTCCATGCATTTACTCTGACCTTTGCAGTGTAGTGAAGAAGGACATTACCAGGCAGGTCAGCCATGTCAGACTCCTGAAATTTCCAAGGGCTTAAACAGTTTGGACCTGAAAATTATTTACACACACAAACATATCATTGAATAACTATGGCCTCTTCAGTTCTGTGTAATCAGAAGAAAATTTAAAATTAAGTTGTTTCAAGCTACTCATATAACAGTTAATACATACTAGTCAAAATGTACTTTATTTTTATATCACTTCAAATTCATCCAAAACCCAGAAAAGCTGAGAGTGATTGATCAGTCCCCACTACAGAAAGGAAATTTATAAAACTAGTATCAAATATAACAAAGTTTATCTATTAATCTGTCTATAAATTTATAAAATTTATATGACAAAATAAAACAATTAGTAATGTAAATAGGTATCACAGAAACGGAAGAGCAGATGAGTAGGAAAAACTCTTCACCTTACTGGAAAAAAAAAAAAAAAAATCAAAGTACACAAATTAAAACAAGATTCCACTTTACATTTAAAAAAAAAAAAAAAAAAAGGAAACAGTATTGACCATTCCACCTTAATGATGTTGTGATGAATTTGATACAGTTATGTATTACTGGTAGAAACTGTCAATTGGTATACAAAGGCCATCTGAAAAAAACCCAGCCATAAACACCTATTTTTTGTATTACAAGGCTGGATACTTTCCGTACAGTCCTCCTATACCTTCTGGAAAATGATTATATAACATGTATTGAGAGCCATAAAAATATTCACAACACTTTGACTATTTATCCTGGTAATTTATTATAAGTAAATCCATCAAAATAAGAAAAACAGGAACAGTAAGTACAACAGTTCATCGTATTTAATATTTGATGTTTACATCAATATTAAAAACTATAAACAGCCTAAGTAAATCAAGCATTACGAGTCCAATATAATACTATACAGCCATTAAAATGATTATTATGAACATTATAGAACAATTATTTATAAGAGTAGAATTATAAGTAGGAAAATTTGTAAGAACAAAATCCAAGTACTGAGCTGTGATGATTACACTAAGTGATTTTATCATTAACTTAGAATTCATTTATATTATAAAGATCAACTTCAAATACTTTGTTGAGTTTTAAAGTAATGACAAACTTTGAAAGTGTGGACAGTCTCAAAACTCCCATGTAATCTAAAAGAGAAATTTTGACAAATAAGAAGCTAGTGTGCAGAGTTAGAGGCTTAGTCTTGAGAAATCTACTAAAATATAGACACAATTTTGAAAATAGTTATGATCCAGTAACAGTCCACGTATATTCAAAAATCATAGCCAAAAGAAAAAGAAAAAGAAAAAGCCAAAATAAAAACAGCTCATAATTTTATCTAAGGACACCTAATTCTACTGCTTTCATAAACTCTTCAGGTATATTAATATATGTTATAAAAATCACAAGCTTTTAAATAAAACACATGATTTCAGACTCAGTTATGTAATTTCTTATGAACACAGGCTTATTATGTTGTTTCATCAATTTATTAAAATTTGTCAAAAGTATTATAGACTGAATTGTGTACCCTCCAAAATCATGTTGAAGATATACCCCTAATGTGACTGTATTTAAAGGTAAGGTCTTCAAGGAGGTAATCAAGGTTAAATGACATCATAGAGATCAGGCCCTAATCCAAAAAAACCCCTTATAGGAAAAGACACCAGAGATCTCTCTCTTGGCACACATGCAGAGAACAGACTCCCATGTTCTTTTGGACACAGCCAAAGACAGCAGCCAGGGATAGAGACCTCACCTGAAACCAAGACTAATGAGAACTTGACCTTGCAATTTTAGCTTCCAGATTTGTAAGAAAACAGTGTTTAAGCCATCTAGTGTGTGATATTTTGTTATGACAGTCATAAAGGACTATTACGAGGCAGCTTTACAGATACTTAAAATGTTTCCCAAGGTTTTGCTATAATTATGCCTACCAAAAAGAATATGGTATACTATAATTAATAACACTGTATAATATACTTGAAAGTTAAGAAAAGTAGATCTTCAATATTATCAACACATAAAAGTATGGTAATTATGTGAGAAGACAGAAGTGTTAACTACAATGGCAATATATGAGGGCTGTCCGGAAAGGTTCCAGACAAGTAATATGAAAAATAGAGGCATTTACCACTGGATTTTTTCCAGACAGCCCTCGTATACCAAATCATCATTGTGGACCTTAAACATACATAAGCATATGTTTTATGTCAATAACGTCTCAGGGAAGCCAAGAGGGTAGAAAGTATGATGTGTGGCATGCTTTTTCTTTCCTTTTAAAGCTTCAATCAAAACAAATACACTTTTCATATTTAGCCAACGGAAAAAACTATTTAAGTTTAATTAAACAGTATGACTGTAAATACTTACCTGCTAAATATAATGCCTTCACCTGAGGAGGCTGCAGTGCTTCATAGAAGATGATAACCGACCCTAGCTGACCCTCCAGAGATGTGGGACATCCCCATTCACTGTCCTGGGTTCCGGCTGATATCAATTTGGTAATCAGTTTTGATTTCTCAATTGTTCCTCCCCAGGAGGCTGATGACATTATTCCACCAAATGATGTCCGATGAGGAGTAATGGGAGAAGAAAAAGGTGGATCTGGGATCTGGGATGGTGGAGGAGTAGTGGTTCTTTGCCCAGCTGAACCAATGCAGCAAGAAATAAAAGGCTAAAAATTAAGAAACAAAAAATATTAACACGGTTTTAATTAAATCTCTGTCCTCACTTAAAATGAAACAGTACATAAAATTAAGCAAATAAATATATCTGCTGAATCATATTTGTATGCATGTGTACACGTAAGAAATCATTACAGACGCTACCTTTGGCCTTCATGATGGGGACACATTACATTTATAACCCACTTCATATCTTTAATAAACTTTGAATTTTTAATGAGTACATATTTAAAAAGTTTTTTTAACAACTCCACTATATTCTGAAAAAGAGAAAACTACCTTTCCCTCTTTAAGTTTATAAACAGAGAATTACACATTAGTATAATAATGCTAATTACAGGTTATCTTGAAATGGTCATTGAGATGAATAATAGTAAAAAATTACCAGAATCCTAGGATTTGGGAAGTAATCTAATCTATTCCATTACCTTCAGAAAAGGCTCTTTCAAAATTATCCAAATATTCTCAAAGAACTTTAACATTAATGTTCTTTAAGAGTCACCTAAATAAATAATGTCTTATACCTAATTACAATGTAAAGATTTAGTTTCTTCATTATTGTTTCAAGTTCAATGGAGATAGAAACGAGCCCATCTTAACAGTCTGTAAATACTAAATATTTTGTATACTTCAAGAGCTTTCTTTGGCTTTCCTTTGACCGTTACAAGTTGGTTTTTTTCCTAAGCCTTTAATTATGTTTTTTCTTTCTTGAGTTGTTTTTCTTTATTACATGTTGTCTGATTTCATCTAATGATGACAGGCTAACACAATTAAATATTAACTTACTATATCTTAGTATATAGAAAACACTAAAATTTACGGACACACATGTAGGATAAAAAGAACCTTCTACAGTAAACTAAAAATTTTCAACAGTTCTCAATCAACTGGCCCCCAAAAAGAGTAGGTTAGATGTGCTTACTTCATTCATGGCAGGAAATCTGAGAGGGGCAGAGACCTTCTGCTGTCCATTGTCATAGATACAAACAAGGCTCTGACCAAAAGGCCTTTTTCCAGGCATGTGAACAATGGTTATGTTGTGCTGATAAAGTAAAATATATATTTAAAAGGTAAAATTCACATTAAGTCTTAGGAATGACAAATGTTTTCAGATTAATACTCTATAACTAGTTTGTGCGAACAGTAGAATATTAAGCATAACGAAATGCTGATTAAAATGAGGATCTTAAAGTGAGTGACATTTTTTCTATAGTACTACAAAAGCATTTATGTCTATTTTAGAAAATCTATATACAACTGTAACATAGTATCTTTTCTTATCTGCACTTTCCAAGTCTATGAGTATGACAGTTGTCTGAAAAGTATGTAATATGAAAAACAAAGGCATTTATGGTTAGATATTTTTTTGGACATCCTTAGTATTCTTTAGAATTAATTTTCTAATGAGAATCATTTTATATTTTATGAAAAGTAATGGAAATGCATTTTTAATAAATTATGCATTTTTAATTGAAATTAAAGATCATATCTGGTTCTAGAAACTTGGAAGAAATCATAACATTTCATTTTAATTTTTGGCAGAAAAATGATTAACTGTGAAATTTACAATGATGATGATAAATGCTATTAACCTCCTTATCAATGAACTTCAACATGGATAGAAAGTGAAAATTGAACGTTCAACTCCAAAAAACAGATGACAACACTTGATGGACATGTACCGAACATGTTTTTAACCCATTTCCCATTTAGAAAAAGAAAAGTACAGCTCACTGACACATTCATTTTATTTTACATAAACACGCTTTTTGAAGCTGAAGCAAATCTGTTTTCAATGCAAAAATAAATTATAAAACCTGTTCTTGCAGTTAGTTCTAAACAGAATTTGTTTCTAATCCTAATATAACACAAATGTATATGATGATCAGTAATCAATAATTTTTTTCACACATAGGAATGCTGTTTTCTAGGATTTGACATTTTCAGCAATCAACAATTACATTTTATAAATGGAAATATCAGCACTAAAAACAGAATGCTATAAATAGAATGATGTCATTTGTTTCCAAAGGCTATCACTATACTAGAGTGATGAAAAAGTAAGAATAAAAGCTAGGTATTTCATGGGAAACTTTGTGGATAAGGTTAGGTATTCTGGGAGTTACCCTGAAGTAAATGCTGTAGCCGCAGGCACCGTTGGTGAGTATTCTCGGGCAAATGAGAAATGGGTCGGTTAAAGAAAAGAAGTTAAACATGATGTCCTAAAGCCTTACCCAGAGGGAATCACAGAAACTGTGGTCAGGAAGCATAACTGTTGCATATTCTCTTTTTGTGCATACTGCCACCACCAACATACCAGAATGGGTAATAAAAGCTTCAAAACCCATGCCACTTCCTGTAAAAAAGCTAACAGAAATATGTATTATCAAAACTTCTGAAGTCAGTTGTTCAATTTCTCATCACTGAAGTGCACAAAACCACAATATCATGAATATTTTTCTCAAACACACTGTGGCTTACATTCTGTTGCCATACATCTGTTCAACCTTGCTTCAAAATTGATTTTTAAATCTTTTTTGGGGGGGATAAGAGTTTAGTAAATTATAAATGGTAGACTTATTAAGTGAAATTCAATTAACAAACAATAGTAAAGCTATAAAATTTCAAATCTTCAAAACGCTTCCAAAAAAGGATTCAGAAAGCACAAACAAAGGTCACAAGGCATATAAAAATTGTTACTAAAATAACTAATCCGGATATATCTACATATAGATTTTCTAGTCCTTCATATAACTATGTAGAACCTTCAGTGGAACAGAGAGATTATCATTCATTTTCAAATTTATTATTCCTTTTTTCTTCATTTTTAAAGAACTTTTAAGAAGTTTCTACTGACCTCACAACTCAACTGAACCAAAAGATTTGAGACATACTTTTATTACTATGAAAACAAAGAAACACTTAGAATTCAACTGTGTACACCCTAAGATGAAGAAGCTTCAGATACACTGTTTTACATTTAAAAACTAGATATTTGGGAAAGCTTTTTCCCGTTTAAGAATCACAGTATAGATAGTATTCATTTATATTTCATAACTTGTACCAATACCTGTACAACTGTTTTCTTTTTCCTCCTTTGTTAGCACTGCCAAGATTCAACTGATCCTGATCTAAGCAAAACCAAGCATTGAAGGAAAAGGCAGACCCTGGCCATTTCTGTATAGAAGGCACAGAAATTCCTGCCATACTGTGTGACAAATTGAAATACTGCAGTGCACTCTCTAGACTTTGTTTTCGGGCCATTGTTAGGATTGCTCGAGTCACAGGAGTCGTGTAAGGGTGAATATATTCTGATTCATCCACCCTTAGCAATCTCAGTAGTCGACGAATTTCTTCTGAGCTCACTGACTGACTCCCCAGGGAACCATGGAGTGCAATCAGGTTTTCAGCACAAGTTCGATGAAGAGAAGAATGGGAATCAAGAGTTTCAATGATTCTAATTCCCATGTTTGCATTGACACAAACAGTTCGACTCTGCCTATTAATACAACAAATTCTTTTCAGCCAATCAGAGATGAAGATCTGGAGGTCATGGGATTCTAGCTCTGGAAGCCACTGGATAAGAAGCATGAGAGGCTGGACATTACTAATGCCCAAAATCCCAACTGAAGTGTGGTCGCCCTCTACAGCCTGTAAGGCAACATAAGAGACAAAGGTTAGTTACCATCTTTGATAGAGAGAAAATGGAACTTCTTTTAATAAAGCTAATAAAGCTCACCATATTCATAAGTTCTTTAAGTAGCTCCAGTGGTGGCTGACCCAGGGATTTTAATACTTCAAACATATGTGTATAACCAATTCTTTCTTTAAATACTTCCTAGAGGAGAAAAAAAATTAACACATCAAAGCACATTTTCAAAGACTGAATTTGTTGAAATATTTTTTAAAATGTTGCATAATACCCATTTAAGTTCATTAACTTAATATTAAAAGGATTATGGGTTCAATGTATCTTTTTTCTCAAATCATGTATCTTCATCTTAAAATAAACTCCATACACTTTCTGGAATACAATGTTATAATAATCTACCAAAATGAAAAGTAAATAAAATTATCAATAGTTGTACATTATAAAATTATATATTGCTTACTGATTAGGTCACATGATACTTCCTTTACCATCTTCACTTGAATTGTATAATAACTATTGCTGTATTACACGAAGTCAAAACAAAAATAAAGAAAAAATGAGGAGAATCGGGGGGTAACAGGAGTCAGACAGCAGCCTCGAAGGTCTAAAGAATCCTAGCAATTTTGGGTAGTGGCCAGAAAAAACACTGGGTAGTTTTCTCTCTACTTTTTGTATTGAAATGGTCTGAATTATCTGGAGCATTGAGTTCATTTTAGTAAGGTCCATGTCACATGCATTTTTTAAATAGTAAGCATTCAAAGACATAAAGAAAATATAAAGACAATCAACAAACCTAATAACACTAAATTGGTCCAGTAAAATGAAAAGAAATTTACACTCTATAAATTTAAATGATTTAAACAAAATGAGTAATATTGATTGTCTCTGGGGAGGGGAACTAGTTGACTATGGGCAAGGGTAAAAATCATCTTTTAAATGATAAACCATGTAAGGCATTACACATTAAAAAAAATTGGTATTACAAAAGACCTGAACATCATTTTAGTTTTGAATTTCATATTATAATGCAACCATGCAAGGCATTAATAGAATAAAAAATTAGTATTGTAAAAAGGCCTGAACATCATTTTAGTTCTGAATTTCATACTATAGTACATACAATCCATTATACTCATAAAACAATTACTTAGAATTTAAAATGATCTTTTTCCTTATAGAAACTGTTTTAAAGGAAGATTAGATCCCCAACCCAGCCTACAAATATTGTAAAAGTCTATTTAGCAGGAATCTAAGCAAGAATTACATAGCAACACTTAGGAGGGCAAAAGTTAAGTCTCCTAACAAAAACCAATGGAGAGTATTGCCTTCCATGAAACCAGTCCCTGATGTCAAAATGGTGGGAGACCACTGGCATAGGGAACAAGGAGTAATTCATTAATTTCTGATACTAAAAAGGTTAAGGCATGAACTATATTACAAGTGATGGATAAGAAGGTAAACCTGGCAATAACAGAAAATGACATTTTTAAGCACTTACCAAGTACCTGGCACGATGCTTACCACTTTATATAAATGATCTCACTAAAACTTAACACTACTCAATGAGGAAACTACTAACACAAAAGCACTGTACGTGGACAGCGGGACAAGAGTAAGGGGTAGTGCATGAAAAGGAAAAGAAAAGCCTGAGGGTTAGTGACTACAAACAAGCAGAATTTTCGTCGCCATTTAGAAAAATAAGTCCCAAATTAGAGAGTTCTAGACATGTGAAAAATGTTCATGTTTTAGGCAGTCAAATTGACCAAACAGTATTTTCTTAATGAAGAAAAATTATGATATAAAATTTAATCCTTTAAATGTACTACCACAGGATCGCTTAAAATGATTATTTCAGCATTATCACCACCAGTGCTCTCTTTCCATTCATTGACTGACACTGTAAATCCCTACTAGTTTGTTGTTTAGTCATCAATGTCCTAAATAATCCCACAGTAGAGCCAATAAGCATCTGCCTTTAAAATTATCAGCAAAATGATTTCTATACCCTAAGATGAGACATTCTGCAAACTCCTTCATTTGAGGCGTGAAATCATATGTATGACATACTTTCATACATGACTTTGGGAATTATGTAATGAAAACTAGTATATCTAAGATAACATTTTAGAGCTCAGAGATATATGTTCACCTTAGCAGCTGGAGATTTGTTCATTACTGCTGTCAGAGCTTGAATGGTTGATACAGCCAAACAATCCAACTGTCCCTGAAACACCTACAGAGGGGGTAAAAGAAAGCAAGAAATTAACAAATCTACTCAAGATTTGTATTTAGGAAACCTTTCTTCTGAAAATCTGAAAAAAAATAACATGCAATACATTCCTCTTCCAATGAAATAGATTTCTGAAACACTAAAACCTGCAAGAAAAGTTATCTACTTGACAGAAAAGAAGCCACATGTCAAGAAAGATTAAGGTTACATTCACTCATTACATTAAAATGTTTTCTTCTGGGGGGTGGGAACCAAGCTTAATACATGCTTTGTAAAAACTGATGGACAATCTCAAGAGGAAGGGAGGGAGGTCTATCATCGAAAATTATTATTTTAATTTTCTTTCTAAAATAAACATGAATTTCCTAGGTTTAAATTTCATTAACATGTATAATAAGGTGTCTAAAATAGTCCTGTTACTTAGCTTCCAAACACTGTGTTATAAATGAAATGGTATGTGCATATACCAATCAATTAATCACACTTGCAAACAATAAGGTATACCTACTTTTATATAAAATGCAGAATTTGAAGAACAGAAAATTAAATATGTATCTATAAGCATTGTCATGTTTTTGAGAAGGCAACCTGTAATGCCAGAAGTTGTAAGAAAAAAACAAAAAGCAGCCCTATTTGTCTATTCTTTTTACACTTCATCATAAAGAAGAGGTATCTTAAATTTCAGGTCAGTGGATTTATAGCAAAAAAACAAACAAGTATAACATCAACAATACTAAAAAATAATGAACATGACTATTATATCATCAAGCTTAATCACTATGAAAACACAACATAAGAACCAGAAGTTGTAAAAACTAAGTTCCAAATATCTGCTTTTGGAAATATAGGTCTATGACTTGAAGCTAGTCACTCAATATATAGGATTTTCCTCTCCCACTCTCACTAAAAAAGATTTGCGTAAAGGGCCTAACTAGGTCTTTGTTGTTTTAAGCTAAGTTCTACTACTGAAGCAAGTTATTTAATCTGGGATCTTAATTTTTGTTGACATTATTTGTTTATTAAACATAATTATATAAAATAAACATATTACATATGTAATAAACATACTATAATATGCATGAAACATTCTGCATACAGAATTTGATACAAATAAGATCATTCCTAGACTTCATCGAAGAGGACTAGGCATCACAGTACCTATAGTTAGGTACTGTTTATTCCTATAAATAGGAATAAACCTCTAAGACTATTAACTATTAATCCATTAGGCAACCTTAAAAGAGATTAAAACTTACAGAGAAATCTTAAACAGTACTCTGTAATTGAAACTGCATGTCCAGAATAGAAAATAATAGATTATCATGACTCTTTCTATACCATAGCTCTATTTATAAACCTGGATATTAAGATAATGTTAATAATGACATCATGTAAGCTCTTTCACAAGTATTTTGGAAAAAAAAACAATTTTTATAGACAGTTTTTTCTAACTAAATTACCTAATGTATTGTAAAAAGCAACATAAATTGCATATTTCTGCCTTATTTCCATAGAGCTGAATTTTAGAAAAGAAAAACTTAAGTTTTATTCTAAATTAACAGTCAAATAGTTGGCATCTTCTTCCCTTCCTCCAAGATTCAGGTTGTCCATTGAATTATAATCATTACTTGTCAACAAGAAGCAAAGAATCAGATATTAAAATTGACCATACATATTCACAAACAAAGCCCTAAAGACCCAATACACCATAATGCTTAGAAAAAGGAGCCCCCAAATATGAAGTCATCACCAGGTGAACAGCACTGATATTGGGATCCCATTCTTGTACTTTGCATCTTCCCAAATTGAAAGGAATACATACATATACACAGGTGGAATACTGTTGATCATTTATATCAACCACCAAGATTTCAATATATTTATCTTTTAGATAAAAAAGTACAAATAAAATTGCTTTCAACAATTTTCAAAAATGATTAATGAAGAACAGAATTAAGATAATGTTTGTGAATTTTAAGATGTAGGGGGAAAAAGTACAGGAATAGTTGATCCCATTGACTGATTTTGGACTTCAACTGGCACAAGATGCAGGCTTTGTAGATACCTGGTCCTCACTCATTTCTGTCAGTAATTTGTTGGCAAGGTCTTTCTCGTTCTTGTCTGCCACCTTATTGTTAGCATTTAAATATAGCTGTTAAAAACAGAGACAAGAATAATGGAGACAGAACATTAAATTGTTACCTATAAACAGACATGAAAGTTAAATGGATTTCCATGTCTCCTGAAAATAAATTCAAGAATCCACTTGTGAAGTATACCACTTTCAAACTGACAATCAACTATTCATTTTTTGAAAAACAAACATTAGTTCATATGCCATATAATTAATTATTACTTATTTCTCTCTTGGGACTCAAAAGTTACTAAAATAAGAAACCACAGCAATAATTAAATTAGCTAATATTCTTAAAGTATTAAAGAACCAGCAGTGAATGTCTCACAGCAAAGAAGGAAATGTGCTAGTGAGACAGACTAAAGATAATGCAATAAGCAATACACAGTAAGGGTTCTATAGCCAATTATGTTTGTGAAATGCTACTAAACTAACTTTAAAAAAGGTTCTTTCTGGAAATACTTCCCAGAGTTTCAAACATGCTAACATGGACTTTGATAAGAAAGGTCAATGTGAAGCATTTCCCAAATTTATCTGACTACACATTTTGTTAAAAATTCTCTAATAGGATTCTCCAAATACAAATCAACAGTTTCAAAAGTTGAGCATAATTTATACCAGTTCGTGTACTAGAAAGGTAGATTAGAGAACTATCTTTAACATACATGGGGACTGCCTTCTAATGAAAGAAATAAAGAAATCAAGTATTTTGACTTAAAAAAAAAAAAATGACATCCATTCACAACTTCCTTACCGCATTTAGTTACAAGCTAAATATAAGGTGATGGAAAGAGAAGTCACATTAGGTGGTGAACTTATTATAAATCAAGTTGACAATGCACTGTAGAACTGTATGCCTGAAACCTATGTAATCCTTGCTAACAGATGTCACCCCAATAAGTCTAACAATAAAAATGAATTAAAAAAAAAAAAAAGTATTTTGGCTTAAGTATATAAAACTCAGCATCCCAAGACATCTCAGTCAAAACATCTGGGTAAAGAGAAAGATAATTAAAATGAGAGTGAAAAGGGAGAGAAAGTTAGATTTATAAAGGGGTTTATCAAGAGCATTCTAAGAACAAATTTCTTCTTCGGAAGTTCTATTTTAGAAATGAAAAAAGTTCAGTCATGTGCTGAAATAATGTAATATAAAACAAAGTGGATAAAGGTATAGTATGAAATAATATGCAAGAACATATGTAAAGCTTAACCTAAAAATAGATTTCTGCACACAATATAGGCTTTGGAATCAAATGCTTGGATGTGAATCTTAGTTCCACCACTTCTTAGCTGTCTGGTTTTAAGGAAAAACTACTCCACTTCTCTAAGCTTGTTTTCTCAAAAAGGAAAATAATAACATCTCAAGAAACAGGTGTGCAGATTAAATAAGATAATCCATGCTAGGGTATTAGCATAGTATCAGGCACATAATAAGAGTTTAATAAATGAAAGCTGGTGAAAACTAATGAAAGCAAAAATGAGTAAAGTCTTTCTAGAAAGTATTCCACATTAAAAATCTTAGAGAGAAGATGCAAGATGGTAGAATAGGAAAAAAGTAAGAAAACAAACAAATAAATAAATAAAGTAATGCTGTGCTAGTAAATTAAAAAAAAAATAACAACAAAAATCACTCTTGGAATATTTTGGCAGTGTAGAAGATTCAGTTTAAACATAATACTGAAAATTTTTTTAATTAATAAAAATAAGTGATATACATTCAAAAAAAATCTTAAAAGAAGTTGTTGTCAACTTGTTGTATAATAAGTTCACCACCTAATGTGACTTCTTTCCATCACCTTATGTTTAGCTTCTTGTTCTTTAAATCAGTTAACTTTATTTCTAGAAATCTGCCTGAAGAAATAGTAAGAAATTCACACCAAGATTTTAGAATAGAGAATTTCACTTCAGCTTTATTTACAATAGCAAAAAATAAGAAAACACTCAAATATCCAACTATAGTAGAACAGTTCAATAAATTATAGTTCATCCATGAATTGAAAGAGAAATCCTCAAACTTAACAGGACCCCTTAACACTCTTTAAAATTATTGAGAACCCCAAAGAACTTTTATGTGGGTTACAGCTATCAATATTTACCATATCAGAAATTAAAATCAGGAAATTTTAAAATATTTTTTATTCATTCAAAAAGTAACAATAACCCATTCCTTGTTGACATAAATAACATTTTTATGAAAAATAACTGTATTTTCCAAAATATACCTTAATGAAGATGGCACTGCTTCTACATTTTTTAAACTCTCTTTAATAAATTTCTGACTTAATTAAAAAAACAAATGAACTATCATACCAGCTTTTCCATTCAGATTGTTATAATATTGTTTTGATTAAGCTTAAGAGAAAAATCTAGCCTCAAACAGAAATGTTAATATTAGACTTTGCAGACTCCCTAAAATGTGACTGGGCCACATTCAAAGCTGTCCAGGGCCGCAGGTTGGACATGCCCACTCTAGAGTTTAAATAAAAATCTATTTAAAAAAAAAAAAAAAAAAAAAGAAGAAGAAATTTGCCTAAGGTCACTAAAGCAATGCGTATGAATCCAGACAGGTGTGACTCCCAAAGTCAGGCTTCCAATTACACCATTCAATCTACTCCCAACACTCCTTCCATACAGCATCCCTCAGCTACTCCTTTCATAAATTCTCATTCCCACTGAGACTTGATAAATTTTTTTATGTAGTTGATTTTAAGGGGTACATGCAGAGAAGAAAATAGAGAAAACAAAGATGAACAAGACCAATATCAAGAGCTTAAAAGAATCTTATGACATAAGTCCTCATGGAATTTTATGTATTTACAATATTCTGTAATGCTTATATTTTTTAAAAAATGATTTCAACTCCAAACATAGTAGGAAAGTTTAACATAATGGTTGTGAATCATTCCCTCTGCTACCAGCAATTTGTTATTTTCTTTTCATTAATTCAAATATCATTGAACAGCTTTTATAAAAAGTGTTTACATTAATTCAAAGCATATCCCCCTTTCAAACTGTAATATAGTAAAATAACTCTTAAATGTTTAAGGTTCATCATACCTATCAGTAAAAGTTAAAAGAAAATGATTCCATGGAATTGTACAAGTACTGTAGACTATGATGAAAATCCTTTCAACAAGCCCTAAAGTCTTTACACAAATACTTAAGGAAATAATGCATACTTAATCTGGCTAGTGAACCTTATACAAAAAGAAAGCACAGTAACTGCAGCAGTCAGCCTAAAGTTTCCCATGATTAATAATTTATAAATTATTTATGACACGTTAAACTTTAGTTGACAATGTTTCCAACAGGTGTGAATATTTAAATAATAGTTGTCTTTATTCTCTATAACTATATAAAATAGAATAAATGATTCATTCCTTACTAAAAAAAAGCACTGTAAACAGAAATCAATCATAGACATCTGTAGTATCATGCAATATGTCTGGAAATGCAAAGTTTTCACAAGATTCAAAACATTTTTATATATTCAGGAATCCTATCACCTATCTCCAAATATATCTGTACATCAATAAAACCAGCAATTCTCCTGTATTTAACGCATTCTTCCTAGTGACTAAACAGTGATCAGTAATATAAAACTATGTATAACAATGAACTTAGGATCAGAAGACATATCTGGGTAAGAAATCCTGCCTCCGTAATCTATTATTTTCAACCTTGGACTAATCATTTAATCTCTTAGAATACATTTCATCATTTGTATAACAAGAGTTGAATAGTTTACTTCAAAGGTTCCCCCTTTTTTTAAGACTTAATGACTAATGTTCGGTGATGAACCTACAGTGATTCTGACTACAATATTCTGAAAATAAAGAAGACCACTGCCATCAGGGAAGGCCTGGATTCCCAAGCCTGGCTTTCCTCTCTGAAATGGAAGTGGGATCAAGTAATTAAATTTTAAAACACTATGACTGTCATCAAGTTTCCAGATCTAAACTGTAAGAAACTGTGGGCTACAACACAGTAGAAAGAGCAAATATTATTAGCTTGTCATCATGACAGCTATTTCAAATAATTTTGTATTTATTTTCTTTTTATTATTAGGTTTGTTGGGGTGACATTGATTAGTAAAACTTACATAAGTTCCGGGTATACAATTCTACAATACATCATGTATGTGTTGTGTTATGTGTTCAGCTTTGTAGTTTTAAAAAAGGTATTGATGACTGATATAACAGATCTTATGATATCTGAGTGTCATATATTGAAGAAAAACATATATTAATAATAAATTTTAGTAGGTACTACATTTTACCTTAATGATTTACCCTCCTATAATGTGACTGGTAGGGTCTCTACACAGGTGAGATGAAGTTGCCTTTATAACTGATAAAGCCACAGTGCTTTTCTACATCCCAATAAATAAATGAATGAATGAATGAATGGTTTTATAAGCATTTCTCTTATGCTATTTTCATCTCTCCATGATTTTTACCCCAAAAATGAATGATTTTTAAAAGGCAGGAGGAGGTCTCCTGACTCTTTAGTGATAATCTGGTACTTTGATTGACTTCATATATATTCATTACTATTTATTTAATAGATTCTTTACTATTTTATATTCTTTACTATTTGTAAGTTAAGCTACCTACTTATATAAATGCTTTCAGGGATATCTCTCGTACCACTGTGGAATAATTCAAGGAGCTGACATTAACACCCTTATTCTGGAATATCCTTACAGAATCAGGATGAATCTCTAGTATTTTTCAGCAGGTAGAACATGAAAGGAATACTTCAACTAGAAGATTAAAAACTCTTTGAAGGAGTTTCATTTTCAAAGGCTTCACAAGAGGCTCTCTAAAAAATTTCTGATACCATCTTGAAATTCATGGAAATATGATATAATAATCAAAGATATTAAGTATTACATCACACAAATCTGATACAAATGTAAATTAGTAAAAAATTTAAAAATAAGAAATTGGAACAATACACCAAGAACCTTAACCTCTATTTTTCTACATTTTCCAATTATTTATAAGTTGTTTTCAATGTACCCTAAATTTAAGAAAAGGTTTATGCTCTTTATTCTAATAATCCTACTAGAAATACAATTCTATCCTATGAAACTTGGAAGAGTTACATAATGGCAAAAAAAAAAAAAAACTGGAAACAAATTAAGCATCTACTAATAAGGAATAGTTAAATTATGATATATCCACTTAATATATTAAATAATCTTAAATAAAACAAGCACAAAATTATATGCATAAATGTTCACATCAAATTTTAATAATGTATAAACAAAGACTTTAAAAATTCAACAAAAGAAAACAAACCACCCAATTTAAAAATGTGCCAAAGACTTGAACAGACATTTCTCCAAAGATGATACACAAATGGCCAAAAGGTGCATGAGAAGATGCTCAGTATCACTAATCATTAGAAAAAGGCAAATCAAAATATGAAGTATCACCGTACACTCATTAGGATGGCTATTATAAAAAAACAAAAAGGAAAAGGGGGAGAGTGAAGGAGTGGGAATGGGGGGGACTGTGAGGAGGGGAAGGAGCCGAGGAACAGGAGCGAGAATAAGGGAGAGGAGGGGGAGAGAAATCTACAAAGAAGAAAATGACTTGATAGGGATGTGGAGAAACTAACTAGAACCTTTCTGCATTGTTGGTAGGAATGTAAAAGACTGCAACCACATTGGAAAACAGTAAGTGATTCTTCAAAAACTTAAAAATTTAATTATTATATGATCCAGCACCCCACTTCTGGATATATATACCCAAGAATTAAAAGCAAGGTCTAGAGGAGATATTTGTATATTCATGTTCATAACAGCATGATAGCCAAAAGGTGAAAGCAACACAAGGGTCCATCAACAGATAAATGAATAATTAAAATGTAGCATACGCACATATATACAATAGAATATTATTTGGCCTTAAAAAGGAAGAAAATTCTGCAATATGCTACAACATGATGACTCCTTAGGATATCATGCTAAATGAAATACGTCACAAAACACAAATACTGCATGAGTCCACTTATCTGAGGTACTTAAGAATAGTCAAAATCATAGAGACAGAAAGTTGAATGGTGGTTGCTAGGGGGAAGGGAAAAAATGGAGTTGTTTATTGGGTACAGAGTTTCAGTTTTACAAGATGAAGAGAGATATGGGGGATGGATGGTAGTGATGGTTGCACAACTGTGTGGATGTGTTTAACACTAATCATCTGTATACTTAAAATTATTAGCACATTCACTTCGAATGAGTCATTATCTTGTATCCTCATTCTTTTGTTAGAACCCGGATAATGCATATATATGTTTTTAGATTTCCCACAATTCTGTCTTAAAATAAATGAATAAAATGCTATAAATGGTTCAATTTCTCTTCAGAGATGTACTAACAGATACTTTAGGAGAAAGTATGATTGAATATGTTTACAATTTCCTGTTTTATTCTGTAATTATCAACGCAGAAACTGTGTATATATTAGAGCAGGAGATACAAGTCTGATGCTTGAGCTTTGATGCATAACGTAAGCAAAAACGTCAATAACTATGGTTATCAGGTTAATAAAAAATAATGTGCCATATGACCTTTTACTATGCACCTGTATGGGTTTCATTTATTTTCAACAGTATAAACTGAGCGATGAAAAACATTCAATCAATCCAGTACCTGCCAAGCAAGAATCAAGATTTTTAGTATCTTCTTGACCTCTGTAACTTGGATTATAAGATATGTTCTATTACATATTAGTTTTTGTCTAAGATTTATGCAAATTCTACTAATAATAGTGGACTATATAGTCACTAGAATAATAGTAAATATATGTAATATTTTTTGTGTGAAACTGTGGAGAAACAATATAATTTAAAAGTGACAACTTATTCTTGGGAAACTTATTAAGACATATTAAAGACACCTGGAATTATAAGTAAATTTTATCTTATTATAAAATGAAATTTAAAACTTTAAAACTTATCACATATATGTTCCAGAAAAGATGATACTTTTGCCTGAAAGGTCAAATTTTTTATTTTATACAATCAAAAGTTGAGAACCATTGATAATCTCAAGATGAAAAGTATAAATTATTAAACAGCAAAGTAATCTACCACTTTTCTCAAAATTTTTTGAAAAATATCAGTTCATTATAAAGTTGTCACATAACAGGTTTTCTTGCACCCAGCATAACTTAGCCAAATGCCACGAATTGCCCAGTTCCCAGCACCAGACTCAGCTGCAATGCCCCAAAGCAAATGTGTTACGAGTAAGGTGATACATTTTATGTGTGTATTTTACCACAATAAAAAAAGAAAAAAATTAGCAATAATATGCTCAAATTTGAATCAAAACATAAATAAAACAACCAAATCAAAGAATAACAGAAAAATACCTTGCAATTCTGTAGCAGACGTATTAGATGTTCAAAACAATTACTGTTCAGAAAAATGGCCTGAAGAACAGGCCTATCTGTGCAGTCTAACATGGCTGTTATGGTATCTAGGAAAATAAAAACAAAATCATCCATTTATAAAGCAGAAAATTTATGATCACAAAAACATTTACTCTAGGTATATTTTTAATTTAGGCTCTTCAGCTGACAAACAGATGTAAATTAATTAGGAAATAATAGGGATAGGGAATAGTTTAAAAAAATCTGTATTAATACTACTTGCTAAAAGTGAACGTTTTTATACTTTTTATTATTAAAAACATTTAACTTTTTATGTAAGTGATATCCAGGGTCTGGCAGAAGTAACACCCTTTTTTTAGTAGTTAAAATATTATATTTGGTATATATTACCAGATCATAAAAAGGGCATTACTTCTGCTAGACCCTGTATATTTCTCAGAGTTTACTTAGTTGTTATTTCATTATAATGCTCAAGTATAAACAAGTGAGGTTCCCAACTTGCTATCAATAAGCAATACATGGGTATGTTTGGCAACACAGTCTCATTTATATAGCAGAAAGTTAATATATGCCCATTATGAAAATGAGACTCAGGTAATTAATCCATTTGTGATGAAACTTTCCTCTTGCTTCCTACTGAAGGAATAGCTCCATTCAGAAATCAAAGAATATTGGCATAAGTAATATGATAGTTTCCAATAAAATAAAAGGTCCAGTTAATATAGTCTCAAACTTCCTTATAAACTTACGATTTATAATAATTATAAAACCTGATATGTTCTAAAATAAAAAGAAGAGAATGTATATAAGATGAATCTTACTTTCCTACAGGAATACTATTGTAATGTCTAAGTTTCACCAAGATTTTGACATCCAAGATTTTTATATTAGACACCACACACACCTCCCCACATAAGCACTTTGTTAAGTCTGTAGAACTATACAAACCGTCAATGTTGGTTATATCATGGGGGTAGCATATAAAAAACTTTTCTTTTTACTAACTGTAATAAAAATATTTTAATTCTATAAAAAGAATCTGTCAGTTATATTTTTATCTATCAATCTAAGAAGGGAATACAATAAGAAATCACATATATTGGTGAAGAAGCCTGCAGAGAGACATAAGAGATATATGTAGAAGAATAAAATGACACAAAATAATCAACATAAAGAGAGGAAAAGAGAAACAAGACACGCATGCACGCTGAGGAAAACAAAACAAAGCAAAGCAAAAACAGAGGTCCTAGAAGGAGAGATACTGAAGTAATCTCTATAGAGATGTTATAGAAACACATACAAAATTGTGTGTGATTCTTTGTCATTCGTTAGAAACTACAAATAGCACTTTCTGGAAACTTGCCTTTCCTAGAATTTCAAAATCAAAGCTTTCTTTTTAACATTGGTATTTATGGTACATAACACTTTCAAAAAAGAATACTGAGGCTTGATTTTGTTATGTTAAAGTGAAAATATTGCACAAAAATGAATTCCATATTAATTATCTCAAAATCTAAATAATCACATGCTATCTGAATAAGACAATCAATACTTTCTATACAATGGCCTTTTGTTTCAAATGAAAGTAAGAAATATAAAAGTAAAAAAATAGAGTCAGAGAAAACTGAGTATAATAAACTTTACATGATACTTACTCAGCATTTTGATTTGCAGAGCTATGAACCGGCTTTCCCACGCTCTGGACCTCCTTTGATTAGGTAAAGCTGAAGGATCTGAATTTAGTAATTTAAAATAGTTCTCCAGAATAGTGCTCGTTTCCACTTGACGCTGGTCAGAGCTGCTAGTTAGAAGGATATGTACCACTTCTGTAAGGCACTTTAGAGTGAGTTCTACCTTCCTACCCACTTCTTTAGGATTTCCATCCTCCCAAGAATCACAATCTGCCAAAACTCTCATAAGAACCTCCATGGTGGCTGGAGAAATTGCTTGCAAAGCATTCCTCTGAAACAAGAAACACATAAAAATGAAACCCAAACCAACCGAAGTTCTGTATGTTTGCAAAAATGAATAGAATTTAATAAATCCTCAGAAAACTTTTTATTCGAATAAATCAACATGTAAAAACATTTAAACAGGTACTTTCAGAAACACTGCTAGTGTTTTACCCATCTTGATTTCCTCACGAATGGAATTCTGATTTTATTCAGATAGCAATCTGCTCACATAGAAAACTCACCACCTCCCTTGAAGCTAGGAATACTCATGTGACATAGATGTGGTCAAGGATATATGCCATAGATTATGAAAAGGGTATCACTTTTCAAATAAAAGAGGAAGGACCCCTTGCTCTTGACCCTTCTACTTGTTTCCTGCCTGGAATACAGACATAATGCTTGGAGCCAGCTTTACTACATCACAAGGAAACAAACCCAAGAATTAAAGCAAGCAGGCAACAGAGAAGAGAAAAGGAATATAAAAAAACCATAATCTTTGATGATTATCACTAAGCTGCTTTACCAGTTCAAAACCTTCTATACCTGAAATGTGAAAATAGAATTTGTATGCCTGAAACCTATGTAATCCTTGCTAACAGATGTCACCCCAATAAGTCTAACAATAAAAATGAAAAAAAAAAAAAAAAAAAAACGAAATGTGAAAATAAAAAACAAAACAAAACGAAACAAAAAACCCAAGATTTGGTTAAGCTTCTCTCAGGTTTTCTGTTGGTTATAGCAGACCTATCTCAAATGATATTGATATGTTAGAGGACTGTTGTGGCTCTGAGTCTACATATTTCAGAATTTCTAAGTACGTAATTGGTAAATGAATGAGGTGATCCATTAAACTTAAAAATGAACAATATACATTTCCCTAAATTGTTAAAGTGATATATAATGAATAAAAAGATGGTTGTGCAATATCAACTGAAAGTAATAGCACTGAGGTCATTAGGACTTGTTATTATCAACATTAATAATTGACATCAATAATAAGTAATATTATGAAAAATATTGCTGATGGCCCATCCAAAATGCATTTTCCCCCACTTTCTTACTAAAAGACTCCCTGATATTTTTCTGGATACATAGTTACCAAGGATAAAGATTACATTTCCTAACTTCCCCTGTTGCAGAAAAGAGATTACATTTCCTAACCTCCCCTGCTGCTGAAGAGTCTGAGGAAGCAAGTTTTATCCAATTTTTATCTGGATGCATTTGCACTGTGACTCTGTCACCAAAAGAAAGCACATACATTTTCATATATTATAGTTGTTGCAGTGTCTTAAAACATCATTTATGCTCACTTCTTCTTAAAACTGTATTTGTTACTAGACTTGCCAATATTTTTTATTTAATATGTTATAAAGAAGCTTATATTACTATGTTTTATTAATATTTGTTTTATTAATATTTTAGTAACTGCACATCAATAAAATGCAGTTTTAGTTTCCATTGTAATCTCATATATTTTAAGCATCTGAAAACATTCTGAGAAGGGCTCTATCAGAATGCCAAAGGGGTATGTGATACAAAAAGTGTCAGAAACCTCTAATCTAAACTGTGTGGTTAAAGAAAACATGTAGAATGTTTTTTCTGAATTATAATTCTGTATTCAACTAGCATTTATACTCAAAGTTTACCACTAACAGCTTTTAAGATCTCAACTTAAAAACATAAACATTACTAGAACTTTTATCTTAAAGGTTTATTAAAAACCTTGTTGATATGCATTTAGTAATTATTGGTAGTCAGAAGAATGACTAAATTCATTATGTCTTAAGAAATCAAATTGCTAGAGCTTAATTTCATCAAATGGACTAATAGGGTAGACTACCCTCTATACTCCAAAGTAAGAACTAATAGTTGAAAGGCAACACGACTAAAAATTTATACTACCAAAAATCATTAAGTCTGGTTATAAATTAATTTTATTTTTAGTGCTCCTATTATTAGGTTTCTTGTAAGTCAATAAATAAAAGAAATAAGTTAGTTTTAAGCAAGATATAAACTTAAAAAATATTTGTATGGTTTCTTAAATTATAAAAAGACAAAGCATTGAGGGTCCCCTGGTGGTGTAGTGGCTAGGCTTCAGCACTCTCAACGCCGCGGCCTGGGTTCAATTCCCAGCCAGGGAACTAGCCCCCCAAAAAAAGACAAAGCAGACATTAAATAATCCATGGAAAGTTTTTTGCACTATTAACTACTGTTTTATGTAGTAACATGCAACATTTGCCTTACCTGCCCACCAGCTATAATGGCTCCAAAGAGATGCAGTAAGCAACACTTAAGGCTTTCCTTGAGGTGTTCACTTTCCTGAAAACACTCTGTGAATACAATACACAAATAAACAAATAAATAAGATTTCTTTTCTATGGTATGATTTATGTTTAAGGAATGTCTGACACTGAAACATTAAGAATTATTGGTTTTACGCTAAAATCTGTTAAAAGGCAAGGTTAATATGTTTTCATAGAAAAGAAAAATAGAAACCATCTATCAGGTAGTATTTTAGATGCTTAATTTATGCTATCTCGTTTAATTTCATAATACTCCACAAGAGGATACTTTGGTTCCCTTTTATAAACAAGCAAAGGAAAGGTCAGAATTGATTATCTCACCTAAAGTCACAGGGCTAAGTAATGTCAAAATTAAGAGAAAACCAACTTGAGGGGGGCGGGAACCTAAGATGGTGGCGAGAGATGAGATCCTTGAAACCTCTTCTGGAAAATACAATTGAACAACTGGGATCCAATGAGGGAAACCCTGAGTGGCACAGCCCCATCTGAGAGATCGCAAGAAAATACCTGAAGGTCACAAAGGGGGGCAAACGGTAGAGGAGAGAAGAGAGCAGAGCAGAGATGGGGCTATGGAACGTGACCCGGAGCTGGCAGAAGAAAAGCAAGGATGAGGGGCTGGGAACACCAGCCTAAGAGAAACCTGAATCCCAGTGGGTCAGAGACCGAGTACGGGGGCGCCAGCGTGGAGGCGAGCGCAGCTGAAATCCTACAGAACTGTGGAAGAGTTAAAACTCCAACTGAGCAGCATCGCACTGGGGTCCCAAACACAGCACCATACTTTGGGCAGGTTAGAGGCTGGACAAAGGATCTGAACTGCCTGGCAAACAGGACCCCAGCTGCAATGCAGCAACAACCACAGACTCTGGGTAAGTCTGAAACTGAGAGCCGGCTGCTGTGGAAACACTGACCAGAATAAAACAAGGTCCTGGCTGAAACACAGGCTCAGGAGAAAAGAGGAAAGCAGAGTCGGTGGCGTGCATCTGGCCCACACCCAGCCCACCCGGGAACACCTGATGCACAGGCTTGTGTTACAGGGGAGCCAGCACCCAAAGGAGCGACCTCAGGACACAAAGCAACCATAAACCACACACCTCCACCCTCAAGCAGAAACTATAGCCACACAGCCTGGCTGTTTCCTCTAACTATATCCCAAACATCACACTCCCTACTCCACTTCATGTCTGATTTACAGCCAGCTAGAATTAAAAAAGGCAAACAAACCTGCGTCCTTTGCAACAAACCCTGCCTCCACGGAAACCACAAGGACGGCTCAGAGACACTACAAAACACAGGCATAGCAGCTTTTCCCTGCACTGATCCCAGAGGCATAACACATGATCGCTCACCACATTCTCCCAAAGAGGAGTCACACTGAGATCAAGGTGACTAGGTCACTAGAAGAGAAGCCAACCTTGCAGGAAAGCTCCAAGAGGCAGAAGATCAAATAACCAAGAGAAAACATTGTAAGACACTACAGCAACACCAACTGGAAAGTGAAAGAAAGACCTCTTTATATCTAGGAGGGAAGATATATTTGATGTGTTTCTTTTCCTCATGCCCAGAAAAAGAAACACATCAAATATAATGCGTACTTTAGGATTCAAAGCAGCTCAGAAAGAAAATGAAAAATCTCCAGAAAAGGAACTTACAGACCTGGAAATATATTATCTAATTGACACAGAATTCAAGACTGCAGTTCTTACAACACTCAGAGAGCTGAAAGAATGTTGGCAGAGTATCCAGATGCAGATAAATGATCTCAGAAAGGAAATCTGTGAACAAAAGAAATATTTTAACAAAGAAACTGAAATTATAAAAAAGAATCAAATAGAAATTGTAGATATTAAACAACACAACAGTAGAACAGAGAAAAGAGTTAACTATATAGGAAACAGGACTGACCAGTGAAGGAAAAAAATTACTGATATCGAAAACAACACAAAAGGAAGAAAAGAGAGATATGAGGGTCAAAAGAAATGAAAGAACTCTACAAGAACTATCTGACTCCATTGTAAAGAACTACATTGGAATAATAGGAAGGGCGTTCCCTGGTGGTGTAGTGGCTAGTCTTCCGCGCTCTCAACGCTGCAGCCTGGGTTTGATTCCCAGCCAGGGAACTACCCACATTTAAAAAAAAAAAAAAAAAAAAAAAAAGGAAAGAAAGAAAGAAATGAAATTAAAACAATCATCCAAAACTTCCTGAAAGGCAAAAGCCCCAGACCACGGTCTGACCAACAAGTTTTATCAAGCTTTCAAAGAAAAATGAACACCTAGCCTCCTCAGACTCTTCCAATTAAAGATGAAGCGATACTTCCAAACTCGTTCCACAAGGCCAACATTACCCTAATACCAAAACCTGGTAATGATGACACAAAAAAGAAAACTATAGGCCGATATCTTTGATGAACACAGATGCAAATCTCCTAAACAAAATATTAACAAATATTAATAGAATACAACAATGCATCAAAAAGATTACAAGCCATGATTAAGTGGGATTCATCTCAGGAACACAAGGATGGTTCAACATAAGAAAATCAATCAATGTGATACACCCCATAAACAAAATAAAAGATAAAAACTATATAGCAATTGACATAGAAAAAGCATTTGAGAAGATACAACATCCATTTATGATCAAAACACTGAATAAAATGGGTATAGAAGGAAAAGTACCTCAACGTAATAAAGGCCATATATAACAAACCCTCAGCTAATATCATACAGAATGGAGAAAAGGTGAAGCCCATTCCCTTAAATCAGGAACAAGACAGGGATGCCCCCGTTGCCACTGCTATTCAATATAGTACTGGAAGTTCTAGCCAGAACAATCTGTCAAGAGAAAGGAATAAAATGTATCCAAACTGGGAGAGAAGAAGTCGAACTGTCACTATTTGCAGAGGACATGATCATTTGTATTAAAAACTCTCAAGACTTCACCAGGAAACTATTAGAAACAATAAATGAACACAGAAAGATGCAGAATATAAAATCAATGTACAAAAATCAATTGCATTTCTATATACCAAAAATGAAACTTCAGAAAAAGAAATGAGAGAATCAATACCTTTTGTGATCACAATAAAAAATAAAATACAATGCCTGGGAATTAACAAAGAACATGACAGACTTATACACTGAAAATTGTAAGACACTATTAAAAGAAATTGAAGAAGACACAAAGAAATTGATAGATATTCTGTTTATGGATTGGAAGAATCAACATACTTAAAATGGCCAAATTACCTTAAGCAATATACAGATTTAACGCAATTCCCATCAAAATCCCACAGACATTCTTTTAAGAAATAGATTTAAAAAGTATCAGATTGGTATAGAACCACAATAACTCCTGAATAGCCAAAGCAATCCTACATAAAAAGAGTAAGACTGAAGGCATCACACTCCCTGACTACAACCTATACTACAAAGCATCAATAATCAAAACAACTCAGTATGGGCAGAAAAGCAAACATACAAACCAATCGAACAGTGTCAAAAACCCAGAAATAAACCCACAAATACATGGACAGATAATTTTTGACAAAGGAGTAAAAAATATACAATAGGGAAAAGAAAGCCTCTTCAATAAATGGTGCTGGGAAAATTGGAAAACCACATGCAAAAGAATGAATCTGAACTGCAAACTCTCATCATATAACAAAATTAACTCAAAATGGATTAAAGACCTCCACATAAGACCCAAAACAATAAACTGTATGAAAGAAAACAATGGTACTAAACTTAAGAGACCTCCAGTTCAGGGAGAACTTCACAAACCTGACATCAAAGGCAAGGGAAGTAAAAGCAAAAATAAATGAATGGGACTGTATCAAACTAAAAAGCTTCTGAACAGCAAACAAACAAACAAACAAACAAAAACCACATTAACAAAGCAAAGAAACAACCAACCAAATGGGAGAAAATATTTGCAAGTAACACATCTTATAAGGGGTTAATATCTAAAATATGTGAAGAACTCATATGACTCAACAAAAAAACAAACAATCCAATTAACAAGTAGGCAGAGGACCTGAACAGACACTTCACCCATGAAGACAAACAAATGGCCAACAGATACATAAAAAAATGCACAACTTCATTAGCTATTAGAGGAATGCAAATCAAAACTACAATGAGATACCATCTCATACCTATTAGAATGGCTATTATTAACAAAACACAGAATAACAAGGGCTGGAGATGTTGCAGAGAAAAAAAAAACTTTCACACACTGCTGGTGGGAAGGCAAATTGGTACAACCACTATGGAGGTCAATGTGGAGGTTCCTCAGAAAATTGAAAACGGGAGTTACCACATGACCTGCCAATCCCACTTCTGGGTATCTACCCCCAAAATGTAAAAACCTTAGTCCACAAAGACTTACATACCCCAATGTTCATCACAGCACTGTTCACAGTGGCCAAGTCATGGAAACAACCAAAGTGTCCTGTGATAGATGACTAGATAAAGAAGCTGTGGTACATATACACATTACTCAGCTATAAGAAAAGATGAAATACTGCCATTTGCAACAAAATGGATGGACTTCGAGATCATCATGCTAAGCAAAATAAGCCAGACAGAAAAATCCAAGACCCATATGACTTCACTCCTATGTGGGATATAACTGAAAGCAACAAAAAAACAAAAACTCATGGACACAGTCGATAGTGTTGTGGTTACCTGAGGCTAAGAGGGAACGGGGGTGAGAGAGGGAAAGAGAGTCAAATATATGGTGATGAAAAGAACTGACTGGGGGTGGTAAACACATAATGCAACATATACACAATGTAGTGTAGAATTGTACACCTGGAACCTATGTCATTTTTGCTAACCAATGTCACCCCAATAAATTTAACAATAAAAAATAATAATAAAAAATTTAAGTAAGAGAAATTAGAGCTGTTACTTACGATAAAAGAAAGGGACGAACTCCACAGTGAGAGAAGCTGGTTTATATTTCTGTCTGCTCCTTTCCACTGTACTAAGGATTCGTCTATCATTAAAATGGAATTAATACCAAATTATATCATGGGAAGGAGGTATGGCACAATTACAAAAATTATAAAATAAATTTATATCATTTTTTATTTGTGTACTGAATAATACATATCCAGAACTGACATAATCTTAAAAAGGAAGTCTAACCAATAACTTAAATGTTCATCAATGAAAGAATTTCTTCTTTAGAAGTGAGCAAAAATTTTTTAAATGTTTAATGTGAACCACAGCAGTCAAGTCAAGTCTCCAAACTGGAAACAAAAAAGGAACAGGCCATTTCCAATTTCCAATTTATAAAAGACCTTGATCAGTAATGCTGCTAATTTGATACCTAAGGTAATAGCTTACAAGTACAGTGCAAATGAAGTTAATCAGAAATCAGGCAACTTTGTGCCATTTTCTGAAATTGTATATGGACACAAAGTACATACTATTAGCTTCTTCTACCTTAAAGATATAGCTCCAGTATGGGCTGGGATCATTTTTGTTTTTAATGACAGTCTCAATAGTTTTGATGGCTGAAATACAATGCCAAAACAAACAGCATGTACTTTTACCAACAACATTTCAATTAAACACAAAATGAGTCTCTTAGATGGGGACAGTGTGGTGGGGAATCAGAAAATAAAAGCTACTGCTATAATGATACATTCAACAGGTAGATTGCTGAAAATTTTAATAAAACTACAGACATATTTTTCATGCCCTGAAAAAGCTCTTAACATTGTTAGATAAAACCAACAAAAAATGAAAGCTATGTGAATAACAACCACACAGAAATTCCACATACCTAAAAATGATCTACTGATAAAGCACTGCATTAAGATGTCTTCTAAACAACCATAATTGAGATATTAAAATTATTTTCCTTATAATTATTTAATGCTAGAGAGAAAAGCCAATTAACCATAAAATTAGCCAAATAGGACAGGCACAGATGAACTCAGTAATGACAAAATAGTTTTAAGATCCAGATTGAATATCCTATCAGACACCATTTGCTACTGCACTGCTTTCCAAATCTATGACTATTTCCACTGTGCAGAAGGCATAAGAATTACCATACTCTCTGCACTGATTTTAATTTCAAATATAACAGACTAGGACATTATTGACTCTTCCTATTTAAGATCATTATCAAACATTTTTCTGTCTTTACAATACAAATATTACTAAAGTTTCAAATAAAAAATTCAGTCATACCTTTAAATTTTTCAGTCATAGTAGAAAAATTAATTTTAAAAGAATGAAGTTGGATTTATATTTCAGTTATGTTTTTCCATGAGATTATTTACATTTTGCACATTTATTATCAATTACAGTAATAGATTAGATATATCCTATCCAAACATCCTATACTCCTACAATCTATGATTAATTCTAAAGACCCTTTATTAGATGTAACATGTGAACTTAATTTCCATTATAAGTGTGGGAAATTTTAATATGCTAACATAAATAAAAGGGTTTAAAACTATTATACATAACACAAATATTAAAGCATAAGTAGTTTGCACTACATGTTTTCAATAGGTTAAGATAGAACAGCTAAAAATGAACTAAGTCTTGTACCATTTTTAGAACACAGCAACTTGGTTGCTACCTTATTATCTGACATTTGGGCCAAGTATCTAGCATTTAGTAGATGCTAATACATATCCATAGTTTTCTGAGAGGGTTGCAAAGGGTTTGTTTGCATCTCAGTTTTCTAAGTTCCTATCCTCTGGTCAATTTTTCTGTGCTTCTTTTTTGTACTCCCCTTGTACATAGGACTTAACTATTTTTTTAATTTTTGAACTTCTTATCTGGAACTAAGTTTAAACTCTTGGAAAAGTTGCAAGGATAAAAATAGTACAAAGAACTTCAAATATAGTTTACCTAGGTTCATTGCTAAAGTTTTATCCCAAATGCTTTATCATTTGCTCATTCTGCCCCATATATACTATTGCATATATATTTATAAATATGCATGTTCAGATATAATAATTTTCAGAGCATTTAGAGGAAAGTATGTATATTCTGGCCTTTTACCTCTTAATACTTTAGTGAATATTTCCTAAGAACAGGAATACTGCCTTAATAACACAGTGTAGTTATAAATTACAGTATATTTAACATTATTATATTTATCTAATCTACCATTCACAATCTAGTTTTGCCAACTGACCCAATAGTGTCCTTTATAGCATCTCCCCACCTTCCACACCAGTACAGCTTCCTGTCTAGAGTCAGATACTGCATTTAGCTGTCATGTCTCTCTCTTTTATTTTTAAAAGATTTTTATTAAAATACAGCTAACATACAATACTGTATTAGTTTCAGGTAGTATACACCATTGCTGTTCAACATTTATATAGCTAAAGAAGTGATCGCCATGATAAGTCCAGGATTCTGACACTGTACCACGCTACCACATTATTATTGACTACATTCCCTATGCTGTATCTTACATCCCCGTGCCTTACTTGTTTTATACCCGAAAATTTGAACTTCTTATTGCCCTTCACCATTTTCCCCCTTTCTAAAGCTGTCATATCTTTTTTTTTTGTCACGTCTCTTCAGCCTCCTTTAATCTGAAACATTTCTAAAGCCTTTATGACATTTTTAAAAAATGCTGTTCCCTATCCCCTTTAATTCGTTAAAATGTTCTTAATTTTTGGTTTGCTTGATGTTTCCATACAATTAGATTCAGATTATGCATTCTCGGCTGGAATACTGTACAAGCAATTATGTATCCTTCTTTGAGTGACACAGAGTTGGAGGTACAGATGGCCATCTGCTTCTCACTGATGTTAATTTTGACCATCCAGTCAATATACTATCAGCACTGTACAAAATAATTACTAACTTTTCTTTTGCAACAAATATGTAATCTGTGGGGAAACAGTTTAAAACCATGCATAAATCATGTTCCTTATCAAAACTTGCCCCTAGTTTAGCATCCTGATTCATATCTTTCTTGTGGTGTGTGAAAAATCTGATTTTTTTTCCAATACCAGCATCCTCTGTATATATATTAATTGGCATTTGCTGATCTATGTATCCATCCATCCATCCATCCACCTATATATTCATCCAAGCATCCACCCACCCACCGCTGGTATGGACTCATGAATTCCTTTTCTCCCCCAATGGTTTCTATTATAATTCTTTACTGTAATTGATTATTTTCATGCATACATTGTTCCAGATTTGACCAGTGGAGCTCCAGGGCATAATTTCATATAATTAGTTTTCTCTGTGGGCAGGCAATAAGTCCTACTGAAGTTTCACAAAATAGGAACTCAATAAATGTATTTTTACATAAATGCTTAAATGAATAAATCATTTTCAGGGAAGACTTCATTCCCTATACTTGAGCTTCACCTGAAGGAATCTTTCTAAATATGTAATATTCTACAAACAGAATAAAAATTCAGCTAATATATTAATCAAATCTATGAATTAAATCAAATTACATATGGAGATATATAAATATACATATGTTTCATCAAACAAAAACTTTCAAAGGCTCCATATTTGAAATTATCCTAATTTTAATTAAATCTGTTCTAATCTGTTTTACCCATTTTGGTAAGCAACAAGCACAAACCATAAATAAGAAAAACTACACATTCCAAATTTCAATTTAACTTCAAAATCAGATTAATATATAAAGTATAAGTTATTGCTATAGATCCCTTGTATAGGTCTTCTATGAGATACAGAGTTTTTCTAATTTATGATTTATTTGTATTGTTTCATTTCCCTATCAAAGTCAAAGCCAAAGAAACTCAAGTCTAAATACCAGTTTTACTGTTTACCTCTGAAGCAGTCCCTACTATTACTGGCAAATGGTTAGGTCTCTTTAGATAATATATGGACAGATTCACAGGTTCCAGCATAATTCCTGGTGTATACAAGGGCTGTCAGAAAGTATCCAGTCGTGTAATCAATCTCCTTATGTTGACAATGGCTGGATTTTTTCCTGACCACCATCATATACTGCACACGCTCACGAAATGCCACCACTCATCTACTTTTTGTTCGTCTTTCTGCTGTCGTCTTACCTATGTAAATTCTCTTTTTATATTATGCTATAATGTTTAAATTTTTCTTCTTGTTTTTGTCTCTCAAAAGTTGTTTTTGTTTTCAATTATTAATTTTATTTGTTTTAATTTGTTCTTAGGTGTACCTTTTTATATATTCTCTCCTCTCATTTTAAAATTCATTTTGCTCTTATATCTTTCAAAGTCTCTTTTCTGTCATTTTCATTCTGATCTTATGTTCCCCTTCCTGTATATAGCTTGCTATCTAAAAAGAAAATTTCTCTGTCATTGTTTCAAAATTTTAAATGTTATCCTAAAGTTGTCATTACTGAAAAGTTTAAGGTGGAGGATGGGGAAGTAGCAAGAGTGAGAAAAAGAGATATAGTATCCTTAACAAGTCCTAGCATAAATGTCACAATAGAGAGAATAGTCATTAGTCAAGAACCAAAGTGCTAAATAAGTAGAAAGGCTACAAATGGATCACTACATGTGCCTCTTTGAATCTTTAGAGGCATTAGCAGTGCACAACTGAAGGCAAAAGGCAGTGACAGTGGTCACTAATTATTTCCACATCTACCCCTTCCAGGCACAAGGTAGAACTAACTTCTTGGTCTAATTGTGGTAGATGCAGACATATGCTAAGTCCTGGCCAATTAAGTTCTAAGTGAAAATGAGATATGTTATGTGTTATGACAATACAAGAGCATTAAGTTGCCAATATGAGACATTTTAGAGCTTTCTTTTCTCACTCACATGATAACTAACAAAGCCTTAGGTGCTGTTCTATCAGCTTCGGCTCTTGAGTGACTATGACGATTAAAGGCTACTTGCCAACCATGTTAGACAGACAGCATAAATAAGAGTAAATCTTTCTTATTCTAACTCCTTATTTGTTACTGCAGTATAATCTCTCTTATCCTGATACAAGAGCTTTGCCAAGTAATATTCAAAGCACTTCCTCCCTGGGAAAAGAGACATACTTAAAGTTCAACAGTAAAGAAAGTATTCAGAATGTCATTAGTACCTTCCTATTAATAAACAGTCAAGAAAAGTATTATGACAATACGATGGTTAATTTTATATATCAAATTGGAGGGTGTTTTTGGATGAGATTAACATTTATACTAGTTAAGTTCTGGGAAAAGGAGATTGTCATCCTGAAAGTACCTCATCCAATCAGTTGAAAACCTGAGTAAAGGAAAAGACTGGCCTCTCTAAGCAAGAATTAATTAATTCTCCAACAGACCGACTTTGGACTTCATCTCCATCAACATTTCTGGGTCTCCAGGTTGACTGCCTATGTAATGGGACAGGTACATTGGCTCGGTACCTGCTACCCTTCAGACTGTAACTGTACCATGGACCTTCCTGGGGTGTAAGCCTGCCAGTTCACATTGCAGATTTCAGTTGTCATCCTTTATAATCACATGAAGTAACTGTTTATAATAAATGTTTTCTAAACACACACACACACACACACACACACACACCCTACTGGCTCTGCTGCTATGGAGAACCTTGACTAACAAAGACAACTTCTCTCAGGGCAAAAAAGAAAGTAAATGTATAAATAAGCAGAAAGGATGTTTATATTTAATAACTGTAGAGTTCTTATATTCTTCTTACTTCTTGCTTTAACTAAAGAATGCATTATTTCAATAAAACATCACTATCTAAAACATACAACTATTATCATATAGTCTACATAAATGTTTTTCTCTGTTATCAATTCTTTACCATCATCTAAAGCTAGCTATCCAAAGTGAGGATACACTACCCTAAAAACCCTAAAAAGCCAATAAAAACCAAACATTTCAGTAATAATGGTGCAGGAAGTAGGAATTCTTTTAAGTGGGTCAAATTAAATTGAAAATGAAAGTGGAAAAATCTCAAGATTGAAAAAGTATAGCAGATTTGGGAGACCTAAAAAATCGAGGTCTGATCATGGGTGAGGACACAAATCTTCCTATTCTGTGCCCAGAGGTAAGAAAGACATGAATTTAAAACTCTTCTCCTTGAGCTTTTACTGGTAATTATGCTGTTGTCACTAATCTCCAAAACTATCATCCTATATTGTATCTGCTTTGTAATTCTGGGGCAGGCACTCTGCAAACTATATTTCTCTTTTTCCAGCTAACCTGCTGTTGGGTTTGCCGATAGTGGGTACCAATGGAGCATGAAAGGCTGACAGAACAAAAAAGTAATTGATTCCTTATACCTTATTTTTTACCAGCCAACAGTTCATTCACAGTTGGTTCCTGTCTCAGCTTATTTTTGGCAACCTCAGAACCAAGCACTTTAAAGCTGTTCAGCAACAACTGCACTACTGGTTAAGCAATACTCTTTCCTCAGAGGTCCAAGCCCAGCACTGCAAGAATTCTTCAAATTTCTAGTTTCTGATAACTCCAATTTCTTCCCTTTGTTCCCACAGCCCCAGGGAAGTAGCTTCTTCTTGAAGTCACTGTGTTTGTATTATCAGTGTCCCACTATGCTTTTTTTAGTTCTCTAATAACTACTTAACAACTTCTTGGTATTTTATTTCCTTTTAAACACTAGTTTGGTTTCTGTTTTCCTGACTAGACCCTGAGAGACAAAAGCTCCACAATTAAAATATAGACAAAATATTGTTAAAAATCATTTTCAAATTAATATGCTCTTTAAAACCAGAGATTATCCTTGAAAAATATATGTTCTCTACTTGATGCTACTGTGCTTTGAAATTTTCCTATCTGGCTATTAGCATTCAAATCCATTACATAATAAAAGTTCAGGGTAAATTGAGTATCTGGAAGTGGCATTTATCCTGAACTCACTACCTCTAATATAGTTCTCTCCCTCAGAGACAGAGACAGAGGTTATCTTATACACACACCTTACCAGTTGCTTTCATAGAGAACAGAACCTGCTTTGAAGAATTGCATGTATTATGACATTCAGGTTTTGAATGAAAATTATGACTTGTAAGACATACCCTGAAATTCTATGCCTCCAATTCCGATATGGATCATATAAACTTTCACAAAATGCCAATGCATGGATCACAAATTCTTCAATAGATGTCTGATCTGCCAATTTCTTCTCTTTTTTTCTGCTTTTTAACTGAGAATAAAGTTAATCATAAAATTATATTTAGTTAAAAATATTAAACTGTATAGCAGCCTTACCCACATCATTAAAGGACTTCAAGTTTCATTCATCATCTAATAACAAATATTTATATTGAAATAAGCCTAAGTTCCATTTGTGTCTAAAGACAGTTCATGACACATATGGACTGAATATAACTTCTTAAATTTTATAGATTTCCTAGGAAAGGTTTCCAATGAATGACCAAATATCTTCCCAAAAAAGAGTATGTTTTCAATAAAAGAGCTGTGATGAATAATACATAAAATGATAAACTGTTATTTTAAAAGCCATTTATAAAACACTTTCATTAAAATAAAATATATTAATAACTGCTTCTGTACTTTTATATATCTGTAAGATGTCTAAAATACACTGTACCAATGATAATTTTAATTCTATTTCAATTATTGTTTTAATAATAACATTTAACTTTACTAACTGTAATATTTAAAAAAGCAAACCCTAGTTACACTCAGTAGTTACTTACTCTGAACAAAAAGGAATATATTAATTCACACCTACTTGCTGAATATAGAGAGTTGTCATAGTGATGACATGATTAATATAAGAGCAAGTCCCAATTTCTTCTACATTAGATAGATTTCTGTGAGAAAAAAGAATATATATATATATATATTTATTACATATGAATAGTGAGAAAAATGTATGCTCGTATATTCAGGTTGAATTTTGAAAACACATGATGGCAAATGAAATACAAATGACATTTAGTAAAGCTTAAAATCAATATAGTTACATAAAAGCATTCTTATTAAGAACGTAAAACACACCTCGAACATCATTCAACTACTATAAACAGTATGTTTAAAAAGTACATACTGATTAACATTTATTTATTTTTTTTTTTTGCTTTTTTTTTTTTTTTTTTTGGTATGTGGGTAGCTCCCTGACTGGGAATCAAACCCAGGCCGCAGCGCTGACAGCGCCAGTGCCGAAGCCTTAAGCCACTACACCATCAGGGAGCTCCCAACATTTATTTATTACAGAAAAATGGGAAAATATGACAAAGTAGAAAAAGAGAAAAATAATCACGACTATTCTTAAAACCCAAACATTAGCAACTACTTACATTTTGGATTATTTCTTTTCAGGGTCCTTTTTTCCCTATGCAGATTCTTAGTTTGGGTTTTATACATACTGTTGCCATTATATAACAAATGTATAGTTTTATAGTTTTCAGTTTGCTTTTTGAAATTATAGTTATCTTTTTAAAGACTTATACTTCCTCCACTATATTAAAAGGCCTTGATAAAAGGGCCAGCAGGTATACACAACCAAAAAGAGATGTCTTATTTAAAGCAGTGAGCCAACAGTGCTTGGTATTTAATTAATATATGGCCCTCATTTTTATTCCATTTTCAAAGACTGAGATAAGACATAAAATACTAAAATTTCCTGTATCTCAGATCACCAGTCTTTTTCTCGGCATAATAAAAGAAACTCTATTAATTTTCTGTTTGAGACACTGTGACACTAAAAAATACCTTGGGTCTTAAAATCCATTAGATACTAAAAGAACAGTAAAAAGTAACTGAATTAACAGACATCTTAATATAAAAAGTGAGACTGGCATCTTTATCTTTGAGAAAACAAAGTAAAGCAGAGATAAATTTCAAAGACCCCACAGAGGATTCTGGGAAAATGATGGAGTAGGTAGTACAGAAATCCACCTTCACACCTAGAAAATAACTGCATTGGTAGAATTGGTCTGATGTAGCATTTTGGAACTACTGAGTTCGTTGAAGGGTTGTAACTTTCAGAGAAGGACTTGGACTGTAAATTGCAGTTAATGTTGACTGATTTGGGTCAATTTTAGCTTATAGCAGGATAGCAGCTACCCAACTCCCACCCTCGCTATATGGAGGCAACTATGCACATGTTCCTGGAACAGCTTGCTAAGAAGCAGGGTGAGCAAAAAGGACCCTATCCTGCAAATATTAGGGATTTGTGCTCTCATCACTGATTACTGCTTCTGATCACAGAGGTATAGGCAAAGAGGCCAGCAGCCATTGTTGCACCTATCCCAGTTGCTGCAAGTCCCACCCCCTTTGCTGAAGTAACTTCCAGGGTACATGAAAAGATGTTCAACATCACTAATCATTAGGAAAATGCAAATCAAAATTACGAGATAACACCTCATATCCATTGGAATATCTATTATCAAAAACAACAGGAAAAAACACATGTTAAAAAGGATGTGGAGAAACTGGAACCACTGTGCATTGCTGATTGGAATATAAAATGGTATAGCCACTACTACGAAAAACAGTATGGTAGTGCCTCAAGAAAATTAAAAAGAAAATTACCATACAATCCAGCAATTCCACTTCTAGATATATAATCAAAAGATTTGAAAGCAGGGTCTCAAAGACTCTGTTCAAAGCAGCATTATTCACAATAGCTAAAGCATAAAAGTAACCCAAATGTCATCAATGGATGAATGAATAAGCAAAATGTGGTACATACATACAATGGAGTATTTTTCAGCCTTAAAAAGAAAGGATATTCTATAATACACTACAACATGATAAACCTTGAGGATGTTATGGTAAATAACGTAAGCCAGTATCCAAAAACAAATACTGTAAGATTTCACTTAACATGTAGTACTTAGAACAGTAAAAATCATAGCAACAAAACAGAATGGTGGCTGCAAGGGGGTCGGGGAAGGGGAGAATGAGGAATTGTTATTTAATATGTTGCTGTTCTTCAAGATGAAAAGAGTTATAGGAATATACAGTGACAGTTAACACAACAATGTGTATGTATCTAATACCGCTAAACTGTACACTTAAAAAATGGTTAGAATAGTAACTTTTATGTTATGTGTATTTTACCACAGTAAAAAGGTGGGAAAAGATATAAGCAGAAAAAATACATTTTTTAAAATGCCAAAGGCATCTGGTGGGAGAAAAAAGCCTCTACATTGGTTCTGCTTTCAGTAATGGTGGACTAAAACCAATCTTTTCTCTAAGAACAGCTAGAAAAGATGAACAAAACATTTTAAAACAACCTATTTGAAGTCATCAGAAAACTAATAAGACAGTAAAAAATTACAAAGCCAAAAGTGCTGATGCTGAAAAAGTAAACCCATTAAGAGAAAAGATCTGTATTTAGATTCCATTTTTGGCTTCATGAGTTCTACCTATTCTTACAGAAAGAGATGAAACAATGAAAAGTTGTTTGAGTGCTTTTGACAGTCCCCAGTGCTGAAAGGGTTGATAAAAACTGGAATCTGGAGCCCAAGAAGCATAGTTTCTAAATGCAACACCCAAGAAGGATGGAAAAAAATAAAAAAGCTATTAACAGGGTATCAGTATTCACACAGACTAAAGTCCAAATCATCTTGATCAGTAACTGTTTGAGGGGAATCAATGTTCCAAAAGCTAATGAAAATTATCTCTGAAGAAAGATAGCATCATCACAGGCCTAAAATTACCCCTATAAATTTTCAAAAACAATGCAAAGCACTCAATCAAAAATAACTATTCACTTCAAAAGACAACACAAGTTCAAAAAGCAAAATAAACAATACAGAAAGAAACACACCCACAAGTTCAGCAAAAAACAAACAAAAGACTGAAAAAGAAAAAGAAAACAAAAAGGAAAAAGCTAAGCATCAAAGAACAGAAATTACTTGATCGACTTCATTTATATAAGGGCTGTTTAGAAAAATTACAGCCATAATGCCTCTATTTTTCATATTACATGGCTGGGTACTTTCCAGACAGCCCTCGTATGAAGTTAAAAGTTAGACAAAATTAATCTATAGTATTGCATATCAGGATAATATTTTTGGAGAATGGTGAGAGTAATTAAGAGAGGGCATAGGCTGAGCTTCTGGGGCGCCAATAATATCCTAGTTCTTGACCTGAGTAGTGATGCAAAAGTGCATTCATTTAATGACTTATTTAGCTACACATTTGCAATCTGACCACTTTATATATGTCATAGTTTAATAAAAAATAGTGCCATACCAAGGATAAGATTCCAAGCAGTTTACCCTGAATGTGGACAATAAAGAGTACAGTGTCCATAGTGAATTTAAAGACAATAATAAAACTGATCAAAAACCAGTCTGCATTTTTAGTATCACCAAATGCTAGTAATTAAAAATATTCCTTCTTGAAAATAATATCTTTTGTTGGTCTGAAATAACTGATGCAATGAGTTGTTGATTTTTGAAAATATAAACATCAAATAAGCAGATTTGTATTACTTATCTTTTCATAAACTTTGCATTCTACATGGATATTAATTAAGAGAGCTCCCAATTATATGACTGGCCCTGAACAGTTTTATAAATCCATTTTAAGAGTAAATTTGTAATGGTATGAAATTACACAAGTTTATTTCAAGCACAGTCTGTATCCTCAAACCATGGCACTTTATATTCCTACATGATACAGATGATTTGAATAAACAGTGATACCTCAATGATTACAAAATTAAAGAAATAGAACTTGCGTTACTTCAATTCTATCACAATATGACTTGGAGTTTTTGTGTTTAAAATTTTTAAAAATGATGTGAACTGAGAGGAATATAATCTTTGCTTGATAATAAATTTTGGTTCAGGAATGAAATATCTTATTTCAATTATTATAACCAGAAATAATTAAACTGCACGTAAGAAAGAGATGTTTAAAAAAATACCCTGCAACTGGTGTCAAATATACTAGATACACAGCAAGAAAAAAAAATGTTTTCTAATCAACTAATTTTTAAAACTCAGGAAATGAGCAAGGATGACTTCATAGTGTGAAATAGGAAGAAAAAAGCTAAGTTTCTTCTATGATATAATGAATCTCAGTGGACACTGTGGAAAATTATCTGCCCACCATTAAATTTATTTGTGTTTGTTTTATCAAGTAGAGTCTAAAGCAAAAATAAGAGAAAAAGAACTTTAACTGAATGTCTTCTATGTGTCAGGCCCCAAAATGGCCATTCTTAAAAATTGTCTGGCTTAAAACTTGTAACAGCTATCCATAAGTAATACAATCCTCATCTGATAGATAAAAACATAACTTTCTAAACTCTAATTTAGAAATGATAACTAATCTGCTAAAGATCAAAGAATTACTTAATGACAAAGCTAGCATTCAAATCCAAGCATTTCTGCTTAACTCTTAGATTGCAAACCCAGGAACACAGGATATGAGAAAATATTCAAACCCAACCCCCCCAAAAAAAGCGGTTGGGGGGGGAATAAGAAATGATAGCACTGATTGAAATTAAATAGCAAAACAACGACAAATTTTATGTTATATAAAATTTTTACAAATAAATAAAGGCAAAATAAGAGCCTTCCCTCTAGATCTGCACTATCAAATATGACAGCACATTGAACACAAGTGGCTACTAAGGACCCACTTATTTTTTTAATTGTGTATACAGTTTTGCTTTTCTCCAAATGTCACATTTGAAATCACACAGTATGTATCATTTTCACATTGGTTTCTTTCACTTAGCTATATGCATTTAAGGTTCCTTAGTGTCTTTTTATGGCTTGATGATGCATTCCTTTTTATCACTGAATAATAATATTCAATTTATGAATGTACCACAGTTTATTCATCCATCAACATAATCAATGAACTGTTTTCAAAACTACAATGACATAACAATTCATATTCACCAAGAATGAAAATGACAGTAATAAGAAGCTTGGTGAGAATGTACAGAAAGTGAAACCTTTATATACTGCTAGGCACGTGACTCAGCAATTCCAGAGGTTGGGGCATGGAGTGGGGAAAATGAATAGATGGGTCACAGGGCATTTTTAAAGTGGTAAAACTATTCTGTAAGATACTGTAATGATGAATACATGGCAGTATGCCTTTGTCAAAACTCACAGAACTGTACAACACAAATAATGAACTCTAATGTACACTATGAACTTTAGTTAATATATCAAAACTAATTTACCAACTGTAAAAATGTACCACCCTAACGTAAAATGTTAGTAACATGGAGAATTGTGGAGGAAGGAGCTCGAGCATGTGGAAATCTTCTGTACCTTCATCAAAAATTTAATGTAAAACTAAACTGTTATAAAACATAAAATCTATTGAAAATTTAAAAAAGAAACTTAAAAAAAGTGAGATCTCTGGAAATAGAATGTTCTGTCATTGGCAGCTATTAAACATTAAATTTATCATCTGAGATTATCTCCTACTAAAATAAATTCAATTTAAAAATGTTGAAAATTCATCTATTAACACAAGCTAAACATATTAGATTTAAATCAATAACTTAGCTATAGGATTTCTGATTTCAGTAAATTGTACTAGGTAGTTAACAAGAGAAAATATAGCAGCAAATCAACTATCACAGCAGCCAACTCAAATTTTACCACCTGAGTAAACCTCTTTCCCTCAACTCTTGTAATTCTTGCACTATTTTTCTAAATTTTAAGGATGACAAAGAGCACAAAATCAGAAATATGCCTAAGGTTCTGGGAGAACCTAAATTAGGAGAAATATCTTTTAGCAATTTTTGCTCAATCTTTTTCTTTTTTTTGCTCAATCTTTCTATGATTTCTGCAATCAAAGGTCAATGAGCAATTAAGTAAAAGGTAAATAAGTAAAATAAGTCCCTATCTGTATACTAATTACTATAAAATATCTGTAAAACAAATAGTATATATTATAGGAAATGCCTTCAAGAAAGAAAATGAGATTTTAAGAGATACTCAATGGCCCAATCCAACAGTTCTCAAATTTTTATATGTGCAGATTAACTTAGAATTTGTGAAAATCAAAATCCCTGAGCTCTTCTGAATCAAAATTTCAGTAAGATTCAAGCTCTGTATTTCTATTAAGCTTCCCAGTTGATACTTAAGTATATCAAAATTTAAGTACCACACACCTAAGTATCTATAAACATGGAAGATATAATCAAAAGAATAATTATATTTTCTAGGTACAATTTAAAAAAGAAAGATGAGAAAAATACATTTCAAAAATGATAATGTACAATACTAAAAATGGATGTATGTTTATAGGTGAGGACCACACAGAAAATACCAGGGCAGAGAATTCTTGACTACCTAAAAACTCCTATCATTGTCTTTATTCTAAGGAAATTTTTAGTTACAGAGTGATTCATTGACTGAATCACTCTATAACTAGGTATAGTAACTAAAAGGCTTTCCAATATAATAACAAACCAAAAGCCTACTGCAAAAGGTGCACTCATCCTTCAATGTTCCATATGAAAATAAAAAAACCATTAATAATCAATAAATGCATTATCACTTTGGGAATTATTATTTAAAACAGGTAACTAGTTTATTTGTACCACATACCTGCAAAGAATAATGAAGAACTTGACAAGCAAAATTGACAAGGCTTGCTGTTGTTCCTCTAACCCATCTGCCATTTTCTGAACACAGTGTAGTAGCTGGATCCTCAGAACCTGCAGAATATTGTCAGGAAGCAGAGATATTCCTGGAGGGACATCATCTACCCTACAATAAAAGGGGAACAAAAGAAGAAGGGTGTTTAAATATAGAAAGCAACTATTTTGCACTTTAAAGGAATTGCATTTTCAGCCATCTCTACAAGGCACCATCAGATGATTAGTGACAAAAGTTCAGAAGATTATTAGAGAGGAGTGGTAAGTCTTATTTCAGAGGAGACTAGTGAAAAGAGAGAAAGAGAGAAGGATTTTAATATTTTCAATTACACTATTTTTAATATTTAATGTAATATTTTTAATATTTAATGTAAAAATATTTACAATATAATTAGTTCACTTTCCATTTAGAAATAGAGTATGCGTATATAACAGGGGTGTCCAATCTTTTGGCTTCTTTAGGGCACAATGGAAGAAGAAAAATTGTCCTGGGCCACACATTAAATATGCTAACACTAATGACAGCTGATGAGCTAAAAAAAAAAAAAAAAAAAAAAAAAAGTCCATGCATAACTTCCATAACGTTTTAAGAAAGTTTACGAATTTGTGTTGGGCCACAGTCAAAGACAGCCTAGGCTACATGCCATGGGTTGGACAAGCTTGGTGTGTACCATTTCTAAAAGAAACAATAACTAGCAAATAAAAACTAAATACCTATAACTAGTTTAATATATATCCATTGCTTTACTAAACAAACAATATTCATTTACCTATTGGTTCCCCAAGCCATGAGAACATAACAAACAAAAAGAAAAAGAGGTGAATGTAGAACACTAAGTATGAGCGTCAATAGAAGGTATTTTTAAATTAATACAACAATATTTTTTACAAGTTTCTGTGTAAGAAGATAATATGGTTCTTTAATGGCAAAAGCCAGTGTCAAATGTGACTGACTCTTTTGTGTGTGTCTAATAAAAATTGCCTAGGGTCAAAGTCAGAAGACCTGCATAACCAAGTTCCACTTCTGTAACATGAAGCACTTTATTTAATCTCTGAAGTTCCATAATCTATAAAATAATATCATCTGTTTTTTAATAGGCCTCTGAAACCAGAAAGTCAATGTGCACTGTCAACTCTGAAATACATTAAAAAAAAAAAACTCTAAAAATTAAATGTACTTTAAATATACTATCACTAAAGTCTAAGAATCTTTTCATAGGCCATTGTATACTCATTTCTTTATCTCTATCAAGAAAAACACCCAAAACGCAAAGGAACACCCTAAAGAGCTCTTATTATTAAATAACAATTACACTTTATAACAGTGTCTCTTCAGAGAAGGCTTAATATGAACTATTGCTACTATTTTTACACTGAGTAAAAGACTTTCATTCCTGCGGACAGAAAAATTTGACGCACATTACTAATAGTCACAAAAACATAGATTATAAACACAAGTGACTCCTAGTTAACCAGCACCCATGGAGATGGCTAGATGCTAGATAAATGTAAGTAGACACTCCATTAACTGGAGTGCAAGCAACCAGCAAAAAAAGTATGATGGTGCCTAAAAATGCCAATTGCTTGAGTTCTGGTTAACAGCAAGTCTGAACCACATTACAATGTAGACAAAGTTTTATAAAATAAACATCTGACATCAATTACACAGAAAATGAATCACAAAGTACATTAGCAAGATTGCCAAATTCCATAACCATGTTATAAAAATACATGTTTCATTTTAGTCTACACATCACATCACTTGTAGCTGTGGATACTTTAATTCTCTCCTATTTGTAAAAGGTACCAGAAAAACTCTCATTTTTATATACAAGGGCTTTCTGAAAAAAATCCAGCCATAAATGCCTCTATTTTTCATATTACATGGCTAGATACTTTCTGGATAACGCTTGTATACTATACTTTTTTCCCTGCTGAAAAGCTAAAAAGAGGTTATTAGAAAAACCAGAGTAACTTCAAATAAAGATTGAAATTTAACTGATTTTCAAGATTAAGCTAAACTACCCTTCCTCGCTTTTCCAAAAATATATGTCAACAATTAAGAAAACATTGGATTTCTCAATATTCAATCATACTTAAAGTAGTTGCTTTTGTCCTCAGCTGTCTCATTCTCAATTTGTACATCATTTTTTATTTTACTAGACAGAAAAAAATTTGCTTCTAAAAGGGAAGTCTAGTTCTTTTTACTAACTCTCATTATAAAAATAGGGGTTGGTTAGAACATGATGTATAAAAAAAAATGAAATTTTCAACCATGTTTCTATTATGATGAGGATTTATGAATTTAGAAAAATTTCCCACTTTTAGGACTTTATTGACTAAAATTCTGTGCTCCTCTTGCTGAAATTTCCCAAACTTCAGAAATCTGTTGTACTCCTCCATTTGGCTATTTAATGTCTATTGTAAACTGCTGCTAATTGCTGTCTCCATTTAACACAGGAAGAAGCTGTGGAAGCGGAAAGAGGATACCTCCCAAGAAGGGTTCCTAGAGACTTTTGGGGGCCGGGGGAGCGGGGTTCCCTGGCTGGGAATCCAACCCAGGCCACAGGTTTGAGAGTGCCGCCTAGCTGCTACACCACCAGGAAACTTCTGAGACTACTTAAAAAAGAGCTTAGCAACCATTTCGACACATAGGCCTCTCAAATTTAAAAAACGGAGCTCAGCAGTCATTTCTACACAGGGGCCTCTCACACAAACTGTGCTTCAGGTAGAAGCCTGCACTGTGTTCCTGCCTTCTGAGCCTGACCTCATAAAGGTGTTTCTGGAACTGTATTTTACCCAGTAGGACTAAGATGTTCTCCATCCAAAAGGAGCTGTGCAACTGTATCACCATCAGCACTTCATCAACCAATGAGAGCAGCTCCATTCTGACCAAACTGTATCTGACCCCTCGTTTGCATGGATGGACCAATCAGGGAACAGGGGCAGGGACTTCTACCTATATAGTGAGCTCCCCTCAGGCTCAAAGAGTGCACTTTTCTTTTCCACCGAAGACTGAGGACTGTTTTCCTGGCTGGAGCTGAAACAACCAAACACAAAACATCAAAGACGTCTCAACAGACCAGAGAGGAACAAAGCAGAGTGTAACAGAGCAAGGAGAACAGGGCAGAGCAAAGCTATCTAACCTGAGAGGGGTCTCATCCATGGCTACCTTGCCCCAGGGCCACCTCACAGTTATGCTGTTCCACAGCAGTGCAGCTTCATAATTGAGATGTAACACTACTAAGCTGTTCCACAGCTGTGATGTTCTCACAACTGTGCTATATCACAATTGAGGTGTGTGCACTGAATAAAGTTTCCTTCTTCACTCTACCCCAAACTGGGGATTCCTGCTGGCCTTGAAATGGTACAAATGACCACTGATTGACAAAGTGAGGTTCAAATTTCAAGGGTTTAAATTATGGTAAAAGCAATCCTTACCAGGTGTTATGAATTCCCTAACTTGGATATTCTATAAAGTCAGTTTACTTTAAATGATTATCTGTGAGTTTATCTTTTAAGTGACTACACTAATTTTATACATCTTATACATAGCATTCACTTGAAAATTTTAAAATTTTCTATTAGTAAAATCTAAATTCATAATTCACTTTTCTGGCAAAGGTATGAAACACAATTTTAAATAAACCAACAAAATCACAAATAAAGTAATGTTCCTGGCATTCTTCATCTTAAATACAGTAGTGGTAATGTAAGTCTACATGTTTTTAGAAATGACCTCCCAAGAAAGGAGACATCTATAATGTATGGATGATTACAAGCATATCTTACAAAATCCCAATCATTCAAAGGCCCAACTCCTAACTCTGTAAAATCCTTAGGCTCATGATTTAAAACAGGGGTGTCCAACCTTTTGGCTTCCGTGGGCCACCTTTGAAGAATTGTCTAGGGCCACACATAAAATACACTAATATTAATGATAGCTGAGAAGCTAAAAAGAAATCTATCCATATTTTTTGTAATGTTTTAAGAAAGTTTACAAATTTGTGTTGGGCTGCAAAGTCATCGTGGGCTGCATGTGGCCTGTGGGCCACAGGTTGAACAAGCTTGATTTAAAGTGAGTTGTACTTCTATGAACAAGCGAGCTGCACTTCTATGAACAAACTACAATATTCTTTTATGAATAGAAATCAGTAATATGTAATCTTATTTTGAGTTCAAGATTTAATACTTCTCAACCTTTATAAACATGTTACAAATAGCCTAAACAGGAAGATTCTGAAACTGTGTTTATAAATTATGAAGCACTACTGCTTGCAGAGCACAACCACAGCCTTTCTTAAATTCAATGCCTTGGTCCAAAGCTCTAATGATTTTATTCTCTAAATTATTACAATAACCTCTTAACTGGGCTTCCTGCCTTCAGTGTCAATCCTCGCCAATCCAACCTTGATAATGCCACTGAAGTGACTTTAAAAAAGGAACTTGATTTTTTTCCCTGACAAGATGGCAGAGTAGGTAAACACTGTGCTTGCATCCTCCTGTGACCATATCAACAGTACAATTAAATCACAGAACAACCATCAACCAAAGTCTAGCTGAAAAGAAGTCCTATAACTAAGGATATACAAAAGAAGCCATGTGAATACTGGTAGGATGGGCAGAGACATGGAACATGCTGGCTTTATCCTTACAAATGGCAGTTAAAAATCAAGAGGGATACCTCAGCTGAGGTAGTCCTCCCTGAGCAGCAAGTTCCAGTTCTAAGTAATCACCACAACCTCTGGCTGTGAAAACCTGGGGAGTTTGCAGCTAAGTGAGACGGAGGGATGCTGAAGTCTCAGATGCTCCTCTTAAAGTGCCTGCACACAAACTCACTCTCTCTGAGCTCTAGCTCTGGAGCAGCAGCTCAAAAGGCTCCAGGGATGTATTAATACAAGAATAAACTGAATGTCTGGCTTCAAGGCAAGGGCTGGAGGGACAGCTTCCTCCCAGACAGAAGTGCTAGAAGCAGCCATTGTTCCTTTGTTGAGGCATCCCCAATTCAGCAGGCAGCTAGCTGCTATATCCGATTCTCCATCAACCTAGCTAATAACATTCACCCCGTCCCAGTGATTCCCTGGGACCCCACTCTATCCAACCTGTGGGCCATTCAGTGACTTCCATAGAAATGGCCTGTCTTGCCTTGTGCTGCAGATTTTCCTAAAATCTCTCAATGATTCACAAACTCAAAACAAGCAGTATCTGGCTTTGGTGCACCCCATACCTCTTGCTAAGCAGCCCCAAGTCTCACATGGGCGACAGTCAGCCTTGGTTTGAAGCTTGGCCACTCCCAGGCACCTTCAATCCCAGTGCAAGAAGGAAGCCATCTGCAGATCCCTTCTGTGTCATGCCAGGTGGCCTCAGGCAGGGCACAGGCAGCAGCTGATCTTAGCCTGGGGCAAAGCCCCTCCGGGGAGGCTACAGGGCCAGCACACCCAGTGGCCGGCTACAGACTGCACCAAAGCACCACCAGGCCACCTCTGCTGAAAACACATCCAAAGAGCAGACTGGGCAGACTCCAGAGCCCTGCTAAAGTGAATTGTGCTCCACAGCATCAGCTCCTGCATACAGTTCCTCCACTGTAGTAACAACCTGCACTCACAATCAATCACCCTGAGGGTCAATCCCACCCCTTGATGTGCAAACAGCAACCAAAGCTCTACTAGAAGAATAAGGCACACACAACCTAAGAAGGGACACACCTGGAGCACCTGGCTCAGGTGACGAAGCAGAATATACTACTGGGCACCACAGGACACCTACTACATAAGGCCACTCTACTAAGGCCAGGAGCCACAGCAGCTCTACCTAATACATAGGAAAAATATACACAGGAAACAGACAAAATGGGAAGACAAAGAAACATAACCCAAATGAAAGAACAGAATAAAGCTCCAGAAAAAGAACTAAACAAAATGGAGACAAGCAATCTACCACAGGGGCACCCAACCATTTGGCTTCCCTGGGCCACAATGGAAAAAGAATTGTCTTGGGGGGAGTTCCCTGATGGTGTAGTGGCTTAAGGCTTCAGCATTGACGCTGTCAGAGCTGTGGCCTGGGTTCGATTCCCAGTCAGGGAGCTACCCATGTACCAAAAAGCAAAAAAAAAAAAAAAAAAAAGAATTGTCTTGGGCCACACATAAAATACACTAACACTAGCGATAGCTAATGAACAAAAAAAAAAAAAAAAAGGTCGATGCATAATTTTCATAATGTTTTAAGAAAGTTTACAAATTTGTGCTGGGCTGCATTCAAAGCCATCCTTGGGGCACATGAGCCCCATATGCTGTGTTTGGAGAAGCTTGATCTACCAGATGCAGAGTTCAAAACATTGGTTATAAGGATGCTCAATGATCTCAGGAAAAACTTCAACAAAGAGAAAGGAAACATAAAAATGGAGACAAAATATAAAAAAGAACTAGTCAGAAACAAAGTATATATTAATAATAAATGAAATGAAATGAAAAATACATTAGAGGGAACCAACAATTCACTAGATGAAGCAGAAGATCCAATCAGCAATTTGAAGGATAAGGTAGTATAAAACACCCGATCAGAACAGCAAAAAAATAAAATTAAAAAATAAAATGAGGCCTCTGGGGCAGTATCACACATTCCAACATTCACATCATAGGGGTATTGGAAGAAGAGAGACAGCAAGGAATTGAAACCTATTTGAAGAAATAAATAATGACAAAAAACTTTCTTAATCTGCAAGAGGAAATAGACACACAAGCCCAGGAAGCATAGAGTGTCCTAAACAAGATGAATCCAAGCGGCCCATACCAAGACACCAAAATTAAAATGACAAATATTAAAGACAAAGAGAGAATCTTAAAAGCAGGAAAAGAAAAGCAGTTGTGTTACCTACAAGGGAACCTCTATAAAACTGTCAGCTGATTTCTCAACAGACACTTTCAGGACAGAAGGGATTGGCATAAAATATCCAAAGTGATGAAAAGCAAGGACCTACAACCAAAATCACTCTACTAAGCAAACCTATCATTTAGAATCAAAGGACAAATAGAGCTTCCCAGACAAAACAAAACAACAACAACAAAAAAAACTAAAGGAGTTCATCACCACCAAACCGGTATTATAAGAACTCTATAGTGACTTAAGAAAAATAAAAAGATCAAAAAAGATGAATAACAAAATGGCAATAACTACATATCTATCAAACTTTAAATATAAATGAATTAAATGCTCCAATCAGAAGACACACAGGGTGGCTAAATAGATAAGAAAACAAAACCTTTAAATATGCTGCCTATAAGAGACTCACTTTAGAACAAAAGACACACACAGACTGAAAGTAAAGGGATGAAAAAAGTATATCTCATGAAAATGGAAATGAAAAAAAAAACTTATACCAGACAAAACAGATTTTCAGGGCCCAGTAATCCCACTTCTGGGTATTTATACAAACAAACCCAAAACACTATTTTGAAAGGAAATGTGCATTCATATGTTCACTGCAGCATTATTAACAAAATTCAAGATATGGAGGCAACCTGATTGTCTACCGAAGGATAAAGAAGAAGTTGTACATATATACATTGGAATATTACTCAACAGTAAAAAAGTGTAATCTTGCTATCTGCAAGAACATGAATGAACCTAGAGGGTTTTGTATTGAGTGGAATACATGAGACAGAGAAAGACAAATGCTATTATGGTTTCACTTATATGTGTAATCTAAAGAAAATAAACAAACATAATAGAAACAAACACAGATACAGAGAACATTTTGATGGTTGCCAGATGGGAGACAGGTTGAGGGACTGGATAAAAAGGGAGAAGGAATTAAGAAATATAAATTGCTAGTTACAAAATAGTCATGGGGTTGTAAAGTATAGCATAAAGATTATAGTCAATAATATAATAACTATGTATAGTGTCAGATGGGTACTAGATTTATTGGGGTGATCACTTGTAAGTTATGTAGTATATAATCACTGTTGTATACCTCAAACTAACATAATACTGTATGTCAACTGTAACTGAAAAATAAAAAATTATTAAAAAACTTGATCATGACACTCTTATGTAGAAAATTCTTTAGCAGAGTCTCCTATCTTCTATTTAAAAAAATCAAAGCCCATTAGCTGTGCATGCATAGCACTTCATGGCTACTATTTGATTCTCCAGATTCAAGTTATCTGTGCCTACCCTTTTACTATCTACATCCCCAAATTGCAAATACTTTGCTCCTTTCAAGATTTTAATTATCCAAATACTCTAACAACCACCAATTTCTCCCCTCCTTCCTCAACATATTTCTAAAAAAGGAGTTCCATTTGTGGCTGTAAGTGTCTCCTCATTTCTCCAAAGTTTTAACCCAGCCAACCTAACATCTCTTAATCTGACTAACAACTACTAAGCTTCAAGATGGCTTGGAATACAAAAAAATTTTATCTGGGAAGTGGACCTGGGAACTTGAGAGTTGGGAAATGGTGGTAAGAAGAAGAATGGGGAAAAAGGGTTGTACTTTCACTTGTTCTTTTCCATAAGATTTCAATGCCCCAAACCCTGCATGATTTTCAAATCTAGCTTTTAAAAATCTGAATACTTCACCTCCTCCAAGATGGTTTCTAAGACCCTATGCTAAGGCCAGGAACTGATGTAAATTTCAACTCACATGCCTGTGGTGTAATAAAGAAATTCTGTGCAAATGAAGTGACTCATGGTGGACCTTAGTTTTGAGAGGGGCTAGCCACACATGAAACAATGTCCCCCTCCCCTAACTTTATGAAAAGGGAGAAGAGTTGGTGACTGAGTTCAATTACAAATGAGGTAATAAGACCCAATAAAACTCTGGACACCCAAAATTCAGAGAGTTTTCTCATTTGAACACACTGATGCTCAGGGAGGGTAACATGCCCTGATTCCATAGGAAGAGTGCATGAAAGCCCTGCATCCAATACCTTTCCAGGCCCTGTCCTACATATATCCTTTATGATAAAACCATAATCATAAGTATGGTGCTTTCAGTGAGTTCTGTAAAGAGTTCTAGTAAATTATTGAACCTGAGGGAGTCATGAGAATCCCCAAGTTTGTGGCTGGTTGGTGAGAAGCATGGGTGGATCCCAAGACTTGCAAACTGTATCTGAAGTGAAGGTAGTCTTATAGAGGAGACTTTGCCCTTAACTTGTGGAATCTGGCACTAACTCCAGGCAGTGTCAGAAATGAGTGAACTGCAGAACAGCCAGTTAGTCACCAAGACTCACCAAGTAGAGAAGAGGCTTCTAGAAGCCAAGTATAGTATCAGCAGTATCATGTGTGTCACATAATTGCAATCCTTATGTCAAGAATGAAGTTTTGTGCCAAAAATTAATAAACTCATTCAAGGGTAAGATATTAAGAGTTTCTACATACCTGGTAGGCAGCTTTTCAAAGTCAACATCTAAGAATTGTTCATAACTAGAAACAAAATTGTCCAACCATAGCTTCAGGTAATCTGGATCTTTCTGAAATAAGAACACCGTTAGAATATTAAGTATACCTGTCGGGGCAGGGGGTAGGGGAAAGCTTTTATTCCTATTAAGCAGATATAAATGAACAAATCTAAAGAAACAATAAAATAAAATCTCTAAGTGATATTCAGGAAGACATGTTCTGTTTTAAAATGTGTATTAAGTATAGTGAACCCTCAAGTGGCTTTTCATGTCACTCATACAAGGAGCTACAGTCTTAACAATGTCCCGTAAGATTCTAAACAATGTGCCCTCCCTTATCTCTGTGACCTTATCTACTACTAACCTGAACTACACTGGCTTCCTGGCTGTCACTTGGTCATGACAGACATGCTCCCACCTTAAGGCCTTTGTATTGGCTGCTTTCCCTACTTAGAACCTCCTCTCTCAAATAGCTGAATGGCTAATCCCTTCATCTTCTTCAAGTCACTCTTTAGATGTCATATTCTTAATGAAGCCTAATTTTACCACCCTTTGTTAAAATTGCAAACCTTCTTACTAACTTTACCTTACCCTCTTTTGTTGCTCCAGCTCATAGTTGTTTCTCACCTTTTAATGTACTCTATAATTTATTTATTTATTAATTTGCCTATCATTTTTCCTAGAATGTAGGCTTAACAAATGCAGGGCCTATCTAAGGGCCTGTCATGAATTACTTCTTGTTTAAAATGGATTCCAAGTGCCTAAAACAGTGCCTAGTACTGACCAGGTACTCAATAAATAGTTGTTCAATAAAGTAATGAGAAATACAAAATGCATAAAGCAAATCAAAGATCATTAACCTAAACATTAAAATGAAAACTAAAATCGTCTGATAGAAAATATAGACGACCTTTGCAACTTTGGGGCAAAGATTTCTTAGCTAGGACACAAAAAAATCACAAACCGAAAAAAAAAGAAAAAATAATTGGTCTTAATCAAAATTTAAAACTTGTGCTCATCAAAAAACATCATTAAGAAAGTGAAAAGGCCATATACCAGCTGAAAATATTCTTAGTATGTATATCTGACAAAAGACTTGAACCAAGAATGTAAAAACAACTCCTATATGCCAATACTTTAATTTAAAAATGGGTAAAATACTCAATCACTTCACAAAAGGGGATACACAAATGGCTAAACAGCACATAAAAGCATGCTTAACATCATTAGTTATCCAGATAATGCAAATTAAAATCAAATAAATACCATAACACAACCACTAGGATGGCTAAAAGTAAAAAGACTAACCATACAGAATTTAAATAAAGATGTAGAGTAAATGGAATTAACATTTCTGGTGGGAGTATAAATAAAATGGTATAATCACTTGGAAAAGTTAGGCAGTTTCTTTTAAAGTTAAACATAGATTTACCAAATGGTTTAGCCATCCAACTGCTCTTGAGAGAAGTGAAAACATATCCACAAAAAACCTTGTACAAAAATGTTCATAGAAGATTTTTAATAGCCAAAAGCTAGAAACAAACCAAAATTCCATCAACAGGTTAACTGATAAACAAATTGTGCTATATTCACACAGTGGAATGCTAATCCCTAGTAACAATAAACGAACTATTGATACAAGTAGAAATTTCAAATGTGTGCTGAGCAAAAGTAAAGCATGAACACTGTATAATTTCACTTACACTAAAGTTCTAAAGCAGGCTATAGTAACAGAAATTAGATCACTGGCTGTCTTTAAGAAGACTGAAGGGAACTTTCCTAGGCAATATTTTTTATTAGGGGAGTAATTACATTAATGTTTGCTTGTATAAAAATTCTTCAAATTCACACTTATCTTGTACAAATTGGTGCATTTATGGTCTATAAGTTACACCTCAAAGCTGATTTGAAAAAATTATGATTCATCAGAAATGTCTTTTTAAATATAAATTGCATCATAAAAACAAAGCTCAAGTTTGTTTCATTCATCTCCTTAACACTTCTTTAATCAATTTCAACATGATATTCATGAGTCTTAGTTACTTAGTCATTAAATATCATTAGCTAGGAAATGCTCTTGGATAAAAGGAACCCAAGTAATTTACTTCCCTAAAATCAAAGCATTACACTGCAAGTCAGAATTCCTGAATGTTCCCAGAATATGCAGACTGCTGACCTTTTGTGTATTTGTTTTTCTATTAACATACTGTTCCAGAATCAGATTGGAAATCGCCACTATCTACATCATCACTGAAAAATTAGATGAAATACTTCAGAAAAAAGAACTACCTTGTGAGAACTTTCTCAAGGGTTTCATTACTTGCTTTTATCATTTCCAACTAGCATGTCATTCATTCAGTCATTCATCCATTCTGGCTAGGACTCCAGAAATACAAGTGGCTGGAGTTTTATCATTGTTCCTTTTTAATAAAGCAAAAGATTATCTCTCTGTAAAAGTCAGAAACAAAACGGTCTCAATAATGCCATAAAGAATTAATGCATTTCTCCTCATTGTTTATTTAGAAACTCTCCAGTATCTGGTTCAGTATCTAAAGGTCAGTCTTACCAAGTGTTGGCAAGTACAGAGTTCTCCTAGGAAGTCAAGCAACTATAAGGAAAGAAATGGTACTTAAATTTGGAAATTTAGGAAGAAGTAAAACAGTTTTTTGAGTATCTGCCATATGCTAAGTACTACAGGAGGCATTAAAATACCTATCTATAGGTATAGATATACAGATGTACATCATCCTATTTCTTACAATATCCAGAGGTGGTTTTATTTTCCCCCCCTTTTTTTTATGTGTTAGTCTTTATTTGTAAACTTAAAATTTATAGGTTGTCAAATTAGATTTTTCTTTTATTTTTCTCCATTTTAAATGCTAGAAAAGGGAAGTTCTAAAGGTCCATAACTTGTCCATGGCATACAGGTAGTAATCAATAGTGCTGGGTTTAAAATGAAAAGATACATGAATCCACTTATGCTCTTCCCCACTACACTACCCTGTCTTTCAATCATGAGCAGGGATAAAATGGAACACTTTACTGGGCAAAAAGAGGGTAAGAGTTTAGTCAGGGATCAGTAAACTCAAAGCCATAAACAATTTAACACATAAAACAGCTACATTCCACACAGCCTGAGTAAAACCTTAGAGGATGTATATTTTACTGCCAAAGGTCATAAAAAGAAAAGATCTCCACACAATCAGAAACAATATTAACCAAATCTCGAGCTTAGTCACTTTTGTGGTTAAGAGAGTATGGTATATTGAAGCACCAAAGGATGGCCTCTCTCTACATTCGAACTTTATTTCTTAACACAGAACACAAACATATTAAGTACTACAGGAGCACTGGGGCCAAATTATGTGGACCCTAATCCCTGCTCTATCACTTTCTTGAACAAGTGATCCTATGTTTGTACATCAGTTTCTTCCTCTATAAAAAATAAAATAAGAATAGTAACTTTCTTTACAGTACTGTTATAAAAATTAAATAACTTAATGAATCAAAGGTTTAAAACACAATGCCTGGCACATAGTGTATGCTCAATAACTATTAACAAATATTATTTTTATAACCTGTGTGTCAAAATTAAGAAATTTCCACAAAATAAAGATGCATCATGCTACACATAAACATATTTAAATATTTTGTGATCCTGCTTGCCACATGATTTTAATTGAATTGTTTTCCTTTCAAATCTCTTTGCATTTACTATCTGTGTTGCTTTGGACAGGTTCATCTCTTTGCTTTTCATCTATAAATGAAGAAAATACTTCCTAACTGATAGGGTTGTTGAGAGCACCTGATGAAGCAATAAATGTAAGGCATTTAGCAACATCTCATATTTAGCAAATACTCAAAACATGTTGGCTACCATTATTATGATATACACTCTATCGAGTTGGTCATGGTTCAATGTAAAAAATAAGCAATTATAAAATTACAAAATCAACTTTATTAATTTTGCACTCAAATATTCATCCAATCATCTTCCACTGTTTAATATAAATACAGTCTTTTCATTTGGACTGTTATGTAGCTTCCCTACTGGTCTCTGTAGCTTTAAATTCCTCCCACCTACAGAGCTACTAGTAAAATTTGTCATAATAAATTTAAATCTAATCATCTCTTCTCTCCCATTCAAATACCTTCAATGATTCTCCATTACCATAAAATGAAGTCTGTAAACACTTAGACATGTGCTGTTTAATACAGTGGCTACTAGCCAAATGTGATTATTTTAATTACATTAAAGTACAGGCAGCTTTTATCTTCTGATAACATCGATACCCCAACTAAGAGGCTTTAACAGGTAATGGAATTAAGGAACCCATACAATTTCACTGAGTTCTTAAGTGTAGGGTTACAGATGAGAATAGGAGGAACACCTTACTTCCTCCACACAATATCTGGGTTGTAGTATTCCTTCAAGTTTTGAAATTATAAACTTTTAAATACATATATATATATTTCAACCACATGTCAGGCAGTTCCCAAATTACATGAGTTGCATTTTAAAAGTTCATTTAAACCAATTATATTCCTATTTTCTAACATCCTACAAGAAGATAAATCCCCTCCCCCCATAGAAACTTTATTATTAATGGTAATTAGTCTTTCAGGCCAGACCTCATTTTTGTGATAGAACCTAGCTACTTCAAAGAACATTTAATAAGTACATGCCAACCATGTACCAACCAAGGACAGGGCTAGACTGTGGATAGGAAGACAAATAAAACATAATTTTATGTCAATTATTCCTCAATTATAAAAATACATAATCTTGTCCTCAAAAGTACTCTTCCTTCAAAAGAGGGGCATAAACAAATAAATGCAAAACAGCATGAGAAGTAAAACAATTGTGACAAGTATTAAAATAATACAAAGAAAGAAGTTACTGACTGTCAAGGTTGGAGGTATCCAAGAGGCAGAAGCACTCTAACATTTTCATAGATCATAAGCAAATAGTCTCAAGGGGAAAGAAGGAAAGAGGGGATACCAAACAGAAAATAGCAAGGTATGCTCCAAGATGTACACAGTATTTGGTATTGTTCCAGTGCAGAAATGCCAGGAAGCAGTGGGACAGGTACACAGGATTATAAAACTGGAGAAGTCAGCATTTCTCTGAGCAAGTACTAAGTAACATTGCTCATTTCGATGCAAATACATACAACTTGAAAAGTTTAAAAAAAGAAAAAGATGACTGTGTTTAATCAAATTTAAGAAAGTACTAGTTAAGCAAAGTTAAATGAGATTTTTAATAATGTATTATCTTTGAGATGAAATATCCCTATGAATGTTTCCAAAATATATATAACCAAAACCTTATATTCCTGACTTAATTTTATAGTTTTGTCAAAGAACCCACTTTTTATTTGGTTGATCATTTCCACTATGTTTATGATTTCATTAACATCTCCTTCTAAAAACACTTCATTAAAGAAAATTTCAAACATATATAAAAGTAGAATAGTGTAATTATTCAGCTCCAACAGTTATCAAATCATGTATAATCAATCGTCTTTCACCTACATCCCCATCCTCAACTGGATTATTTTGAACTAAAACCAGGTATCATTTCACCCACAAATATTATCCCTAAAAGAGATCTTTTAAAAATATGACAATATTATCACATCTAATATTGGTGTTCAAATTTTCCTGATTTAGTCATAAATGCCTTTGTTGTTTCATAAAATCAGGACTGAAATAAAAGTCCATAAACTACAGCTGGTTGATATATATTAAGTCTTTTTAAATGTATAGGTTTTCTTTACATCTTTTTTTTTGCCCTGATTTGTTGAAGACTCTGGGTCTGACTGCATATCCTTGTGTCACTTAACATGTTCTTAGTTCTCTGTATTTCCTATGAATTAGTAAAGCTAAAGACTATCAGATTTAGGTTGTTTTTTCCTTGACGAAAAATACTGTAATACATAGCTGTTGTTTTATGTCCTTCAGAAGTTACATATCTCGTTATTTCTTCTGCGATGTTAGCAGCTACTGCTGAGTATTTCCTAGATCCAGTATTTTTCAATTAATAATTTCTACAATAAAACTTACAATTTCTTTATGATACCACCAAGACTACTAGAAAGATTTGCAGAAAAAAGAGCTATTCAGTTTACTCTCAATCTCATTTCCAGATTTTTAAGATTATATCCAGATACAGATTGTGTTTATGCCAACATCCCAAGATGTTATATAATGGATAATGACTTATTAAAATTAAACATATCCCTTAATACATGTCAACCTTCCTATGCACTTCCTGCAACAATTGAAGAACAATAAATTTAAGAATTTTCACAATGAAGGGGAAAAAACCTTATAATTTTCTTTACTTGCTTTGGGTTTATCTTCTTAAAATAGATGATATAGTAATAATCTATTCCGGCATAACAAATTAAACAAATTAAATTTAAGAGCTTATCTTAAAGTTTAAGGTCAGGAATTCAAAAGCAACTTTGATGGGTGGTTCTGGCTCACTTTCTCATGAGCCTGTAATAAAGACTGCAACTAGGGCTGCAGTCACAGCAAAGCCTACTGGGTTGGAGGAACTGCTTTGAATTCACTCATATGGTGGTTGGCAAGATTTCAGTTCTTCACAACATGGACATCTCTATAGGCCTGCTTACAACGTAGCGGCTGGTTTCTCCCCAGAGCAAATAATGGTCCAGGAAAAAAAAGAAACTGAAATGGAAACATCAGTGTCTGTTCTAATTTTGGAAATGACACACCATTACTTTTGCCAAATTCAATTGGTCACAGATGAACCCTGGTACATAACATGGGAGAGGAATACAAAGGGTGTGAATACCAGGAGGTGGGAATCCTATATGACTAGTTAGTTGATTTTCAGCCTTTTTTTTTTTTTTTTTTTTTTTTTTTGGTTGGTTCCCCAAGCGGGAATTGAACCCAGGCCGCAGGGATGAGAGCACCAAAATGTAGCCACTACACCACCAGGGGAACGTCCCTGCCCCAGCCTTTTTTTCTCTAACATATTTAAAGTCGTAAGTTTTCCTAAGTAATGCTGTAGCTGCCCCAACCAAGTTTCAAAATGCAGTACTTTTATCATTCAATTCTTAAAAAATTCTAATTCTTCTTTTTACCTATCATTTAATAAAAGACTCATTTAAAAGTGTATTTCATGGTTTCTAAACATTTTTAAAAATCTTTTTGCTATTGATTTCTTCCTTAACTACATTTTTATGAGAAAACATACTCCATTATCTTGATCATTTGAAATTTATTGAAACTTGTTTTAAGGTTACATCATTATTTTTATAAATGTTTGCATGTGTTTGAAAGGAATGTTTTGGATATAGTGTTCTATATAAATCCCTTATATCAAGTTTGTCAATTTGCTATTTAAATTGTCTGTATCTTTACTATTTTGTCTGTTCATTCTATCAACTACTGAGGAAAGTGCATTTAAAAACTATTAAAACGTTAAAATTTTTATAAACCTATGATTGTCTTCATATTCATTTCTCTGTGGTTCTATCAATGCTTGCTTTGAGATTACAAGGGGTGGTCAAGAAAGTCACTGGGGAGTTCCCTGATGGTGTAGTGGCTTAAGGCTTCGGCGCTGGCGCTGTCAGCGCTGCGGCCTGGGTTCGATTCCCAGTCAGGGAGCTACCCACATACCAAAAAGAAAGAAAAAAAAAAAAAAAAGAAAGTCACTGAATTGGGGGGGGTATCAGAGAGGTGGGAGTACTAGTGTACACAGTTTGATTGTGTGACTTACTGTATGTGCCAAATTTCAGTCTATTCGTGTCCATGTTTTTTCAGATAATCGCCAAAAAAGCACACCAAACATGAAGAAAATCTCAAGTATGGATAAAATTGAATTTTACACCATCATAAAGTTCCTCACAAAACAAGGGAAAACATCTCAAACCATTTTGGAAGAGATGTGAGCGGTTTACAGGGTCTATTGCCCAGGGAAATCTATGTTTTACAAGTGGCATAGCCTTTTCAAGCAAGGCAGAGTCGATTGAAGACAATTTCCACCCAGGATGCCCTCTTGAGGCCACTTCCTCATACACTGTCAAAAAAGTTGAAAAACCTGTAGTGCAAGATGCCAGAGTGAATAAAAAGCAGCTCCCAGAAATGGTTGGAGTACAACTATTCTGAATATTCTCCATCAGTATCTAAGAATGTCAAAAGTCAGTGCAAGATAGATACTGAGAATGCTAATGCCACTTCAAAAACAACAGCGCGTTGAGTGTTCACTGCAGTTTTCGGACCTCTGCAGAGACAACAAACATGAAGTGTTAAACTGGATTGTCACTGGAGATAAAACCTGGGTTCATCATTATGAATCTGAGTCAAGAAGGAGTCCACTCAGTGGCATGAAAAGGGCACACCACCCTGAGTTCAAGGTGTCGCCATCAGTTGGAAAAATCATAGCTACTGTTTTTTGGGATATGGAGGGTATCCTGTTGATCGATTACAAGAATAAAGGTGTCACAGGAACTGGAGAGTAGTATTTAAGTCTGCTGAAAAACTTGAAAGAATCTGTGAAGGAGAAATGAAAAGGAAAATGGACCAAAGTGGTACTGTTTTCGCACAACACACCTGCACACAAGATCAATGTTGCACTGGCTACTCTTCATGACTGTGGCTTCAAAACGTTGAAACACCCTCCCTACAGTCCAGACCTGGCTCTGTCTGATTATTATTTGTTCCCAAAAGTGAAAAAACAGCTTTGAGGGAAGAAATTTACAGGCAATGAAGAAGTTAAAGCTGCAATTTTGAGGGCAAAAACAAAACTTTTCTTCGGTGGTATAAATAAATTTATCAAATGATTGTAACTGTATTAGGGTTAAGGGTGAACATATTGAAATGGAAAAAAATCATAGTTTTTTTTTTTTTTTTTTTTTTTACCCTTCTTACCCTTCGTTATGCGAATTTCTTGACCATCCTGTAGCTATTTCAAATACTATAGAACCTCATGTTGGTGTTACCAGACAATATAAATAGATAAGAGAAAACAAATGGTGGCAAAAGAATCAGAAGGGAAGAAGAGACTCACTTTCTATAGGGAACTTTCTACATGCAAGAAGCCAGATAAGGGAGTGTTTGGTCATGAGACAATAGTCTTCAATGCCCAATTCAGATGCAAGGGAGGAAAAAAACCTAGAAGAACCTCCAAATGTTGGGAGCCAAGAGCAATAGAAAACAGCAGCCTGTGCAGCTACTCCCCAAAAAACATAACCAGTCAAAAAAAATCATGAAACATTCCTTCTCTGAGAGTAGAGGGACCAGGCAACACTCACCTGGTTTCCAGAACTACTACGGACCAATGCCTCTTATACACTTCTCATTCATCTCTTTTCCAAGAACCTTTATTGTGGCATTCCTATTTCAGTTTTATCACTGTATCTTGGGTTTGTGGGGGCCAGACATTGAGTGTCTTCTGAAGTCAGTCTCAGTATAAAGCACAATTGAGGTATATCACAAGTTCTTAAGTTTCAAGTCTGATACTATGATTGGATGAGACTTCTGGAGTTCCTAAGGTAGACATGAAGTAGATATTGCATATGGAAGGGATATGAATAACTATAACCAAGAATTAAGACTATGGTAAATTGGATTCTTGGTCCAAATTTTTTGCTCCTTTGTAGTAAATTTGCCATGTAATTTTCTGATGGGAAAAGGAAGCTATAGGAAAGGAAAAGTTACAGCAGTGTGTCAGATATTGATCAAGGCTTCTGCTTCTGAAACTGGGTGCAAGAACATTGGGGGTTATTAGAAAGATTTTCCTGGGGGTTCTCTGGTGGTGTAGTGGCTAGGCTTTGGCACTCTCAACGCCACGGCCTGGGTTCGATTCCCAGTCAGGGAACTACCAAAAAAAAAAAAAAAAAAAAAAAAGAAATATTTTCCAGGTCCATAAATTCCACATAAGGATTTTTTAAGTTTGTGTTAACATATCTATTAATTTTTAAATTAATTTAAGTATATTAGCGTTGACTACCTTATAACTAGTATTATTACTCAATTTCAACGATTACATTTGTATTGGTATAAAGTGATCATAAGTGACTGTTCAACTTACAGAGCAGTATTTTTCAAATTACCGATGGATTCTTGGCAAGCTGAAAATTTTCAAATGCTACAGAATAAGTACCATATAAAGTGTGGTACACAGACCAATAAAGGTACTTGGCCAGATAAATATAAAAATCAAGATTAAACATTTAAATACTTTAATAGCAGCTTGGTAATAATTTTAAGTCCATTGAATTTCATTGAAACATAAAATGGGGACTTGTATCTTTAACATCTTTCCCCTCACTGTTTTTAGAACTACTTTGCTAAATCCACCAATAATCTCTTAACTATCAAATCTAATACATGCGTCATAATGCTTTCTTTCACTGCTATGTTGAATTTTATACTACTGACTACTCCCTTCTTTATAGCATCCCTCTATTTTCTGAAGCAACCACTCACTCCTGGTTCTCCTCCCATTCAAACTTCTTTCAAACTCTTCTTCCTTTATTGTCTGCTTAAATGATAATGTTTTCCAGGACTCCCTGACTTTGACATCCTTCTTTCTTACTGATACACTTGTAATTCCTCAATAATTGCCAAAATAATAATTCTCAAATCTTGATCTCCAGCACAGACCACCCACCCTTCTGGAGTCCGTTATGTGAAAGTGTATGTCTACCTTGATGTCCCACAGGCACTCCAAACTCACATGTTACCTGCAAATCCAGTGAACTTGTGCTAACTTAAATGACCAATACTGTTTTCCCTAACAAAAAACTGAAAATGATTTTAGACTCTTCCTTTTCCCTCAAGCTCCACATCTACACATGTATTATCAATTTCACCTTCTACCAGGGAAATTTAAAATTTGATATTCCAAAGGAAAACATAAGAAATTTTTATGCATTTTACTAATTACAACATTTAGTAGTACATAAGCTCAAGTCAAGCCACAAAGGTAGTATTTCTTTCCTAAAAGCTACTCCCATGTCAATAGATACAAAATATAAATTCACTTTCACATCTGACTTCCTAAAAAAAAAAAAAAAGATGTAATCAGTAACCACACTACTGAGCTGCTAATGATTTTAATTTGCTTAGAGTCAAACATTACTTTCCTTACATATAGTCATGACCAAACTACAGAAAATGAATAGCCATTTCCACATTCTTCACATACAAGCCTTACTAAATGTGGGTTAAATCATAAGGGATGATGTATACTGGTGTATCTTACTGAAAGCTTCACTTTGGATTATAACCAAAATTAAACGCATAAATCATAATTTTCTCATTAGAAGAGTATTTGTTCAAGCCTTTTTTTCCAAATCTATGTATAAAAAAAGAGGTACTTGCCTTTTTATCTAAATAAAACACCTATGTATTCTATTTTATGAAAACAGAAATAGAAAACTTTTATTCTGAAAAGGAAGTTTACTCTGAGCTCATTGAAAAACTATCTATTTCAGTCATATTCCAGATTTAGCAGGACAAAGGGCAATAGCAGGAAATGGAGCATCACCAAGGTCCAAAACAAACTTGGTATAGAGTAAAAAAATCTCAAATCATTATTAGGATCATTAAGCACTATGCTTTAAAGCAAAAATAAATACAGATTAAAATTAAAACTTTCATGAGCATAGAACTTCATCACTACTGATAAAAAAAGAGAAGAATGCCCTCTATTATTATATGATACAAAGGCAAAATGGAAGTAATCGTGGTATAGTATCATGCTCATATATGTATTTTTAATATACTAGTAAAAATTATATCCCAGCCAGGGAACCACAAAAACAAAAACAAATTATATTAAAAGGTTACATTTTTATATTTTTACCCTACAGTACATTTAAATAGTCAATTCATTTTTTTTCTCAACTCTTGAGAAATAAGCAAAAGTTATTTTTTCCATTTGATAGATGAGAAAACTGACAATATGAAGAAATTAGATAACCTGTTTTCAGGTCCTTAAGATCAGAAACAGATGTGGATGAATCTTGGCTCTAATTCTATAGCATCTCAAAATTTTCCAGTGTAAAATGAATTTCAAAAAAAAACACAAACCATCTAATGACAAAAATAAACCACGAATATCAACCCACATTGCTACCTTTCAAAATGTCCGTGCTTTTGAGTGCCTTTGTATCATTTTACTGAATTAAAGCATTTGAAACTTTCCACCAGACAGAACAAAAATAACTAATCTTATCAAAGAATTTGGTAAGCCTCTCAAAGGCTCAGTTTCTCTTCTGCATATGATGGTGACTAACTGTAGCACTCCCAAAAGGTTAAATGTTGAACAGAAACATATCTTTATTCCTATCCAAGGAGAGCAGTTGAGAGAGACTTTATGATACATCTGAGGGCTGCATTAATGCCTCTATTTTTCACGTCACATGGCTGGATACTTCCAGATAGTCCTCATATATGTCTTGTTCTATGTTATATATGAATTCCAAAAGCTGTATAATAATGTAGAGACCAAAACTGTTCGCAGCACAAAATTGGCTCTAACCAAAAGCACATTAAATGAAAAATCGTAAAAAGATACAAGGAATAACAAGGTGACTAAGAGAGATAATATAAACTAAAATCTTCAGACATTAAAATCAATTTGCCTCCTATACTTAAGAAAATATGCTCAGATAAGAAGTAGTAAACTACTAAACTAAAATCCAGATGTTAAGATTAAACCTGTTCGAATTAATGTTTAACTTATAGGAACTACATGAAATGTACTGTTAATGAAATCTCTGGCTCTGGATGGGGATGACCATTTAGAGGCAAGGAAAGTTCAGACAACATAACTGGAATTAGTAGTCTTATACACTGGTAAAAGCATCTGTAGAGAGCAGGAATCTTGGGTGTTCAGAAATTATCCTGCCTGTACTATGCAATAACTACATGAGATTAACAAATAACCTACTAGAAGTGAATATTAACAATGCCATTAAATCTTATACCTATCAGGAGAAAGTGAAAGTTAGACCTAAATATTTTGGTTAGAAAAACAAACTACAAAGATTCTTTTTACCCAAATTCCTTTGAAATACCGAGTTTAACATGTGGGGATGCATCTGTTAGAAACCTAAACCAGTGATGTATTTTAATTCTACTTAAAGGACTTTAATCATTAATATTTAGGCTTGCAACTGAATCCAGACTAATAGGTAGAAGACGTATTTATATGTTCTCTTAGTATTCTTTTGACCAAACAGTATTTATTACCCAAGGGTTATTTCTGATATAGTTCTATTTAAACACCTACTAAACTTTCATAATGCTCAATGGCAATTTTTAAAACATCACATTACACAGAAACAGTATGACAGTGCCTTAATATTGACCTATTGGTAATAAATACACTGTAGAATACCTGTGCTGAGGTTAGCATTGTGGCAAATGAGGATGTCTTCATCTAAACGCCCTGAAGCAGACCTTCAAAAATTTTCAAAGTCATCATCTTCAATCAGATGTGTGTGTATACGTTTAGTATGGACAGCATACCAACTGGAGTAGCAAAATAGTACATAATGCTTTTTTTTAATTATTAAAGATGAATTTGTTACTCAAGAAAAATAACTGGTCACTTTGGAAGGATGCTAGTGAATCAAGTCATCCTAAAAACTGAGAGAAAAATCAAACATTTTTTTCTGCCTGCCTTCCCTTTAAGGAACTGTCATCAAATAATTAATGAGGAGACATTTCTCTACATACATTCTACTAATAAGGAAATTATTGGATTGGATATCACAGTTTTGCTAACTCCTAATGAATTATTAATGCATACTGACAAAACTCACTGATAGCAGAAACATTCACAAATTATTCTAGCCTCCCCCACCAAACATAATGTGAATCAATCCATCAACTCTCTGATCTTCCAGTTTGCAGACACCAGGAGGGAGGAACAAATAATTTAAATCAAGGGAATTCAACCAGCAAAACCCAAACTGATAAAAACTCTAATGTCAAAATCTTGCTTCTTCAACAAATAGAAGAGAAAAAAAGTGTAGTGAAGGTCAACGTACAGATTGAAGACTTAATAGACATTTTCAACAGAACACAACATGTATACTTTAGAGTCAAACAGTGGGAAAATAAAAATATTTACACTACTACCAGGAAAGTAGGAACACTCACCAGATTATTTAATTATTTAAATGATTATCATGCTGTGATTATGTTTTTAAGAAGAGTTCTCATTTTACAGATATATTTTTTAAAGATTTATGCATAAGATCATATGTTGTCTGGAATTTGTTTTAAAGTAATTCAGGTGTAGTGGAGGATTACAGACGAAACATTACTGAACATCAATCAATAATTATTCAAAGAGAGTGACATATACAAAAGGGTTCATTATAGTAGTAGCCTCTCTATGCCTGCCTGAAATTTTCCATAATGAAAGCATGAAAAAGGACGGACGAACTAAAAAGTTCTAGATGACAAACCACAGACAGAATAAGGACAAAAAAACCCAATGTCCCTCAGAGGTCAAAACAAGCTAACAACAGTCTTACTGGTGAGTTAGACAAGCATTCTCCCTATACACAAACACTATTGCTACTTGACAAATGAGAAAACTGAGACCCAAAAATGCTCAAGGTCACAAAACAGCAGCAAAGCCAAAACTAGACTCCACAATTCCAAGCCCAGAAATAGGTCCAAATTGGAGCTAAGTTAAAAGAAGATCTGAGCAGTCCTGAAATTGTCTGAAAACCCATCAAAGGTGTAAAATAAAAAGTCAGGTGAAAAAAAATTCAGGTACTTGAAGGGCTATATGCTGTAGTGAGTGCAGTAAAGCTAGAAAGTATAAAGAGAGCAACTGGGTGTTTGGTAATCATCCTCACTAGGGAGTAGAAGTATTAAATCTATGATGTATTATTTTAAAGTTACTCAAAATTAAAGTATTTCCAAGAAAAAATTATCTTACAAGTAGCTTACTCATGAATGAGTGAAATATAAAGTCATTTTAAATACTGATTTTTTGCAGTTAAAAAATTTTTTTAATCTTATTTAAGTGTCCACATGATTTAAATCTTAAAAATAAAAATGGGACTTACCTTACTGTCCAAGAACAGGCTTCAAAATATGACTCTGAAAGTCCTTTATTATTTAAATTTTCACAAAGAGTAAGGAATCACGTTTATATTAAATATCATTAAGAATAAAATTCTCTGAACTATACTGTCTTTTCAATAAGCACAGTCACTTAAAAAAACAAGAACACAACTTAGAAACAGCATAACTAGTTAAGACGTTGTAACCTCATTTATGTTTTGTTATTCAGAAAAGAGAAAACCTAGTAAGTTTGATATATTTTTAAATAAAACATTTTCAAACTATTAGGCACTCATACTAAAATGCATTGTAATTTTTGGCTAACACGTGTTAGTAACTATTTTCAAAAGTGTCTGGTGAAATGGATTCCTTTTTTATTGGAAGAGTGGTCTATTTATAAAGAACATTCTGGCATTAAATTACATAAGACTAAAAGCTATTTTAAAAATCTACATTAAACATTTGAAAATACATGTCCTTCAGTAATTGTAAGACATGCCAAACCAGAAAGTCAAAAGAAAATTCCCACATCATCTCTAATATTTAATATTATGGATAACTGAGGTCATTTGTTAAAGAATAACTTGTAGTCTTTAAAGAGCTGAAAGTAAAAAAGTGAATCCAAAGGGATAATGCAGAAACGGAAGTTGAGACTTGAGAACTTCATCACACAGACCTTAAGTAACTTTAGTAGTAGATTAAAGTTGTTCCTCTAAGTCTTGCCCATATCTTCAAAGTAGCTCCTCACTTGAAAAAAGATGTTCTTAAGCAATACCCTTATCCTCCAATAACCCAAAATCAAAGCTAACATGTGAAAATTCACACAAAGTCAAATATGAGAAAATTATTTTTGAATGACAAAACCAAAAATATTAAGTAATCATAATGGATAAAACCACGGACTTCTATCAGTCAGTAATGAGTTTCCAGCTCAGTTCTGTTTCTCACTCGCCCCTTCACCTGATGAAGTTTTCTCATCAGTAAAAAGAGATAATAACAATACCCATCTTACAGGATTATTGTGAGGATCAAATAAGACAATACTCATAAGGTACTAATATCATGGCAAGCTTAACCCTTTTGCTGCGACATTCAGATATAGTGGAATGAGCATTTCCATCCGCTAACTGGGTCGTTTGAATTTACCTCAGAAGCTCAAAAAAAAAAAAACCTTGTTACTCAGTTTCAAGGACTTTTCTCCATTTATAAGATTTTTTAAATATGTTTTCCTGTGGCTTGCATTATCAACAACAAAGACGTTTCGTATGCCATATTATGTAACATTCTGTAATACATTTTTTGTCATCAATGCCATTAGATTCTACTTTACCTATACTTAAATCTAATTGATGCCACTTAGTATGTTTTATTTTTTGCTAAAATTCCATACAATGGTAAATTTATTACCATAACAAAGATTTAAGATAAAAATAATGTCATTTATATACAAAGCAGCTCAATTTGTCATTAAATGCATAAATTAGTCAAAATATCAACTTTTTTTTGGCTTTTTTACTCATTTTGAAAAAAAGGCTTTAAGTCAATTAATGCAATGAAAGGGTTAAAGTAACCACCTCATATCAATAACTTTTATATTGTAATTTTTATACAATTTAAAAGGCTAATTATGAGAAAAATGCTAATACCCTTCTTGCAAAAATCTCTATCTTCCTACTTATAGAACAAAAAGAAAAGCACAAACTAAAATTAAAATTTTGGGGGAGTTCCCTGATGGTGTAGTGGCTTAAGGCTTCAGCGTTGGCGCTGTTGGCGCTGTGGCCTGGGTTCGATTCTCAGTCAGGGAGCTACCCACATACCAAAAAGCAAAACAAACAAACAAACAAACAAACAAACAAAAAAACAACTTGAATTCTAAAATTAAAATTTTTATTTTTCTCTTTAGACCAAATTATATTTTATATAATTTTGGGATCACCAAAGACTAGCAAATAAAAATTGCTTTACAGTTTTTAATAATATGCCAATATTTTGTACTTGTTCAAACCTGAAAAAAAAGGAAAACAGAAAACCTAATGTTTTTAAATTTTGAGTAATTACTATCGATATATACCCTATTACCGATTTAATAAAGTGATAATAAGGCCAGTCACAAAATTTTCTAACAAAATATTTTAAAACTTAGTAATAAAAAAGAAAGCAGTTACCTTTGTACAATAAAGCATCCAAAGTTCAAAGAGCCTCTCTCTGGATGCCATTCTGGCTTTCACTCTGGCACTTTAAATTTTCCTCAAGAAAGAAAATTATTTTCAAGACCACGGCGTGTTCATTTTATTTTCCAACTTTTTCAGCCATTTACAGTAAAGCTCAAAGCAGTAGGGAAAAACAGATGTGAAACAAGTGGACTGTCTTCGGGTCAATAAAATTCAGTTTCAGCAGTTATCCAACTTAACTTTAACTTCATCAGTAGTACTTGGGCAATTGAATAAATCTGTGGAAAAAAATGCAGATCTTTGCTAGAAAAGAGGTCATGATAAAATTTTAAAATTTATCAGAACTAGAGATTTATCTACTTCACTTCCCACATACAGAGGTGATAAGATTCCAAAGAAACTTGTATTTCAGGAAACCATTACTGCTAACACAGTATTTCACATCAATATAAAATCAGAATCTTCCAGGATAGACTGAGAGAGAGAGAAGTACACATAAACAAAAATGCGTCCATTAATAATAAACAACACGCCGTTCCCACTCACCTATTTTCTATAAACATAAATGAAAAGGCACACTTCTAACATATAGAATCCCTTAGAATTTTCTAGTCTGTTTCTTAAACTTGTTGGGAATGTTTGTCGTTGTATTGTAGGGCAGGGCGTAGGGAGGAGGGTGAGGAATTCCTGGTTTGTTTGAACAATCCTCAGAGTGAAAAATAAACCTGCCCACCTGGCCTCTCTACCTCTCCAACCAGGAAAAAAGATCACGCAAGCACCGGCAAGGAAAATACCCCAGGAAAGCTTCCAAGTGTTTTCGCGGAGGTCTTTAAATTTTCTCCTCACATCCCAGACAACTGAAACGGAGGCAGACTTAAGGTGTGCCAAACTGCCTAGAGAAGCTTTGGAAATGGGGCAAAGCGAGCTCGGCGTCTCCCGACCCGCCATCCACGTCTGTCCGACCGCACCGGGACACACCCGGGTCAACCTCGCCCCCTCACAGCCGCCCCTCACACCGTAGTGAGTTCACGACCAAGAACCCAGGGCCCTCCCATTTCTGCCACGCAAACCCGATCCCTACGACCCACTCCTCCTCACCGCGTTCACTTTGGAGGGGGGACTTGCGCCGCCTACGCAGTCCGACGTCTATCTTGCTTCCCTCGCCCCCTTAACCAACCCGAAGCCCCGTGTCACCCCGTAGCTACTAAGCGGGCGAGAGGAGGCGGAGCGACAACAGCGCGAGGCGGGGCGCACGGACTGGGAGGAGCCAGGGGCGGGCTGTCCCTTCGGCAAATTGTTCCGACCTCTTGAGTATTTTTTCGGCCCCGGGGCAATCGCTGTTCATTGGTTGCGCATGCTGGAAAGGGGCGGGGTGACATGAAGCCCAGCACCAGCATACTTGCGCAGTCGCAGTCGACTGGGTTCCTGAAAATTCGGCGGCTGGCGCCAGGCAAGGCACTCCAGTCTTACCCCCAGGCCTAGAAGTGTAGGAGTGGCCGACGTGCTGACGTCCACGCCCCGGCACTGCTGGGGTTCGGCAGATGTAGCATTCGGCTGATGGCGTCATTTCCGGGAATCCTTCGGCTGGGATCGCAGAAACCAAACAGTGATAGTAATTTCGTTTTGTTTTTTGTTTTAGAAGGGGGGCTTGGTCCTGGTATTATATAGTAATGTGAAAACAAGAGCGCCCACACTTCGCAAAAAAATCCACTTCCTTAATGTGTTTGTGCCTCGTACTCTACCCGTCGCGGAGCACCAAGTCCAAAGGGCTTATTTTACCACTCATAAAGGCTTCAAACCGGTTTTGCTTTCAGAAAAAGAAAAGGAAAATGGCTGCATTTACAAGATATAGGCAACTTTTAGAGTTTTTATTTGGGGGGAAGACTCATAAGATTAATGACTTTTGGTACATCTAAGCATTTGAAAAACTTTGTGAAAAATGTCAAACATACAAAAGTAAATGTGATGAAACCCCACATACCATCACCGATCTTCCAGAATCATCAACTAATGTCCCATTTTATTTCGTATGTACCAGCAGCCGGCAAACTGTGAAGAGCAAGAAAGTAAATATTTTAGGTTTTGCAGACAACTTACTTGAAAAAAATCAAAATAATATTTCATGACATGGGAAAATTAGGTGAAATTGAACTTTGAGGTGTTGTAAAGTTTCTTGGAACAGAGCCATGCTCATTCCTTTACTATTAATAACTACCTTCACTCCAAGATAACGAAGTTGAGAATAAATTAGAGTAGTTGGTTGCAAGTTATGCCTTTTCAACATCTCTCCCTGGTTGTCTAACAGGCATGTGAAACTTACAGTACTGTGTAAACAACACTTCAGGAGGAGGGCAAGGAATTTCTCTTGCTACCAAACTTCTCTTGCTACTGAATCCCCCATTTTATTAATTAGCAGTTCCATTCTTACTGTTGGTCAATCCAGAAACCTAGGGAGTATTCTTGCCATCTGTCGCATATAGCTCACATTACATCTAATCCTTTCAGCTATATCTTCAAAATATATCCAGAATCTAACCATTTTTCTACACCACCACCACAACTACCATCCTGATGTGAGTTAACAGTAAATCTTTCCTAAAGCCTTCCATGTTTTCTCCCTGCCCCTGCCTATGAACTCTTCCCACCCATGCATTATTCTCAACATAGCAACCAGAATGATCATAGAAATAAAATGTGACTCCCCTGCTAAAACCCGTCCAAGGCTTCCTATCCTACTGAAAACAGCAAGGACCTGTATTTTCCTCCCACACTTCCTTTTGTAATTTCTCTATTATTCTGGCCTTCCCTTATTTCACTCCAGACATAACGCTTCTATGCTGCTCCTCAAATTCACAAAGCACAATCGTGGCTCAGGTAATTTACATAAACTTTCCTTCTACCTGGAATGCTCTTTCCTCTGATCCCCTGTTTCTCTTTGATAGCCCAACATTATGTACTGGATAAAAGCAAGTACAGTAAATAGGACTTTAGTAATGTGGTGGTGAGGTGCTAAGTGAGGGGAAGCTTTCTATAGCCCTATGATTAAGTTGCAGTCTTTTTTTTAGGAAGCCTTGGTCTCTGAACAGGTACACCACAAGTGCTTCACAGGTTCTTTTTCCCCCTTAGGTGCTACAGGATGGCAAGAGTGGGTTGGAGTTGGGTAGTTTCCTTCTCTCGAATCAGTTAGGCTCGGATAAAACCCCAATAGTTTAGGCTCTGGTAAAATATTTTCTCTTGATAGCAGGCAGGCATTGTTAAAAAGAACAAAATGCTTTATTTATTTGAAAATAATCCCTTTTCCTCCCCTGCTGCTGAAAGCATGTGGGAATTTTTCTCTGATATTTACTATGAGAACCTGATTGAGCTCCTAAAAATAAAACTTATAAAAGTGTACTCCTCCTACCACCACCCATGTGTGGCACCCCCTGGAGTCCCTGGAGTTTTTAAGTCTTAGACTTGTCCACTCTTGGGTCTCCACCAATTCACCAATTACATTTCAGATTTTCCTACCCAGGTAACAGGTTCCCATGGAGGATTCTGCTCAGGGTCTCTATCTGATAGGTTGTGATTCTCTGTATTTACCTATCTGTCTCTCAGTCTTGGGGGGAAATTTTTGCCATGTGACCTCATGTCTCCGATAGAAATAAGAAAAATTGTTCACTTAGTTTTCTCATCTTTTTCCTTGTTGCTAGAATGGAGGGATGAGTTAAGATCCTTACATGCTGAACCAAAAACTGGAAGTCCTGTCTATACCTTTTCATTAGGTGGAACACAGTTGTCTAAGCTACAGTATCAGACATGCTAATGGAAACACTGAATTATAATAACATCGATTGGAATATAGGTGATACCAAAATTCTTCAGCCAACCACCAATTTACTTTATTAACATAGATTATTTTATGCATTTCTCCTTTAGAATAACAGAATTTGAGGAGACCATAAGCAGTCCAGTTAGGGTGGAAGGAGGAAGGAGATGGGGGTAGAAGAAAGGAGAGATGAGGGTGGAAAGACAGAAACTGCAACTAGCTCACAGGTGGTCGTAATTGCTGGCTCAATGATTTAGATTTCATTTCGTATAAACTTAGTTTTTAAGTAGGGACATGACAAGATTAAAACTATATTTGTTATTCTAGGCCCTATGATATCTTTTCCAAGGAAACATGTAAAATCATACACTACCACCCACATACACACACACACACACACACACACACAAAGAATATGCTAACAAATTCAGTTGGAACATGAAAGAGAGCCACTTTGCTTTCATGTATAATGAACTTTCTGTGGTGGCTGGGAAGTTAATTGAAAGTTCAGACTTCCATGGTCCACAGTAGAAAAGAATTCTTTAATCAAGAAGGAAAAGAAAATTACAGGAAATTTTTGTTTAAAAATTAACACTTTCCCTTTCCCTTTAAATTCATATTTCCTTTTACTTAAATGTAAAGAAAAGAAAATTTTAAGACTGGGAGAGATTTCTTGTTCTAAGAAAGCAGCTTTCTTCAAATTCATTTCCTGTAATTCAAATGTGAGTTAATATCTAAGATTTGTTTGTTTGTTATATATCACGGAGTATTTCTTTCTTACAGCAATATATTTTAAGAATTTAAAAGAAAAAAACAAACATTTGTGTAACCTCTACTCTGTCTGCTGTACTACCACACATCTCAATGAGTTTTCCCCGTACATTTGTCATGGTAAAAAAAAAAAAAAAAAATCAAAGAATGTATAATATTTCTGACATTAATCTGTTACCATTCCTATTAATAGTAACTGTACCTCCCACTGCTTTCAATTTTGTGAATAATTGTTTTGACTTATATATTCATTTGATTTACTGGCTCCTTTTACTTTTTCTGTTTGAGTAATAAAGTAGGTTAATAATTATCAGCTTTGGAATTAAGGTTATGAGATCTAGAGCTTCAGGAGTAAATGACTGTAACTGTGACTTATAGGACTTTACTTTTTCAAATTACACTAAAACTGTAATAGTAATCAAACAGGTAACACTTAAAAAAAGATCAGGGAGGTCCTAGTTATAGTGACAGTTTAACACATAATAAAGGCATTCAACAATGATTAAAACAAGAAGTGCTTCACAGTTTTTCAAAGACTTTTCTGAAAAAAGTTACATACTATTTCACTTTTTTATTATAATTGATTTAATATAGGGGGAAAGATCTTTGTTTACTGAGGATTCCATTCTCATATTTATTTCTTGCCAAAAGGATCATTAGCTTTTATTTATCACATGATCCCTCATGATTAAACACATTAGAACAAGATGATTATGGTTTCCAGCTGTGAATAAACAGATGGAAAATAGTGCCCTAAAGAAATAAGAATGAAATAAAATCTTGTTTCAGTACAAATTGAGAGAGAACAGAAATTAAAGAGAGAATTGTTTTTCACTTTAGTTCTTAAGTTTTCAAATGAGAAATTAAACAGTCTCTGTAAATGATATTTCTTAGTTGAATAATTTTACAAATATAAATCACATCACAAAAGCCGAGAGTCCTAATTTTCCTAATTATATCTTCTTATTTTTCACAGTTACCCACTCAGTCCCTTTCAAAGTTTTCTGATGTTTTAGTGCATATTGAAAGATCATTTTATTACTAAAAAAGAACCACTTAGAGGTGGTGTAGAATTGGTAAGTTATTATTTAATGGTTATAGAGTTTCAGTTTGAGATAAAAAAGTTCTGAAGCTGGATCATAGTGATGGTTGTAGGACAGTGTAAATTTACTGAATGGCAATGAACTATAAACTTAAAATGGTAAATTTTATGTATAGTTTACTACAAAAGAAAGAAAAGCAGTTATTCCACTTGACTAGGTTATGGTAAGTAAAAAGGCAAGAAATTCTGAAAGTCAAATTAGAAATTTTGTGTAATATATTATGCATTATAAATTTTATTTCTCATCAGTTGTAATAGCTATTTAAAATAAGAGGTTATGAAAGCGATTATGGATTCCAGATACCTGAGTGACCAATAACTACCAGCTGAGTCAGCATATGGATAATGAAAATAGCAACTTCCTTTCCCTATAGGTTGCTTATCCACCCTTTACAGCCTTTGCTTGGTAATCGCCAACCTTGTCCACTTCATAGGCTATGTCCTATTACCTTGTGGTCTCTCTATTCCTGTTTTTAACTACCTGTATAAATTAAGGGGTGAATTAAGCTTATGTAACACAGATACCATAAAATACAGTGGATTAAGTAAGACAGGAATTTTAAATCTTTCTTTCATAACAACCTAAAAGTAGATAAGCTAGCCAGATGGTAGGGCAACTCAGTTCCACCATGAGATCCAAGGACCACAGTTCTCCCCCTCTCATTGCTCTTCCAATCCCTATGACATTCACCTTTTCATCCAGCTCACAGGGAGGGAGAAAAAGTGGAAATGAAATGCCATTTCCTTTTAAGCAAATGACATCAAAGTTGCACATCATTTCTAATATTCTATGGGTAGGACTTTATCACTGGCTACAACCAGCTGGAGAGGATACTGGAAAATATTATTTCTTACTAGGAATCCATATGCCTAGTTAGTGGTATGGAAAACGGATTTTTAGGGGTGTGGGCAACAATTTGCAGTTTGCCACACTGCACTACTCCCATCATCATCAGGATCAGTGAACTTGATTTGTTTGATTCTCTTATAACACCCAGAGACTAAAAACTATTAAGTTGCATCTATCATAACATTCTTCTAAAAGGTTCCGATAGTCTTCATATTCCACAATTTCTGTATAACAAACCACCTCAAAACTTAGTGGTATAAAACAGCTATTTTATTGTGCTCACAAATTCTATAGACTAGGAATTTGGGCAAAGCAAAAATGGATGGCTTATCTCTGCCCCACAAAGTCTGGGGTCTCAGTTGAAGACTCAAAAGCTGGGAGTGATTCCATGGCTGAGGGCTAAAATCACCTAGAGACATCTTCATTTATATATCTGGTGTTTGATGTTGGCTACTGGCTTGGGACTTCAGCTGAACTATCAACATAACACCAATGTGTAGCCTTTATTTACATTTAGTATACACGTATCTGCATGGGCTAGTTTAGGCTTCCTCACAGTGATTTCTTAAACGTGAAGTACAAAGCAGTAGCCATAAAGAAAAAATTGATAACTTTAACTACATTAAGATTAAGAAAGCCTGTTCCTCAAAAGCATCATAGAGTTAAAAGAATATTTTTTCCTGGAATGGAAAAGTATACTTGCTATAAACACATGTTTTGATAGGAAAAAAAAAAACAACTCTTACCTGGAATATATGAAGAATTCCAATAAATAAGAAATGTAAACTATCTAAATTTCTTTTAATTGGCAAAATACTTGACTTGGTCATTCACAGGAAGGGAAATACAAATGGTGAACAAGTATTGAAAAGGTACTCAAACTCAGTTGCAATTTAAGGAAATGCAAATTAAAATCAAAATTAAAAACCACTATATACTTATCAGTTTTGCAAAAATTAGACAGTCTGACAATAAAGAGTATTGTTAAAGATTAAAACAAATGGAGGAGTTCCCTGGTGGTGTAGTGGCTTAAAGGTTTCGGTGCTGGCGCTGTCAACGCTGTGGCCTGGGTTCAATTCCCAGCCAGGGAACTACCCACATACCAAACAAAAAAAAAAAAAAAAAAAAAAAAAAAAAGTATCTAATGACCCAAACAACCACTACTATGTATATCGGCAGGAAAAACTGACATGTGTACCAAAATATATGTATCGCCTTTACATATCTGTACATATTTGAACATCAATCTATACATTTCACCAACTTAATGGACTAAAGGAGATAAACCAGATGATCATTTCAATAGATGCAATATATAACAAAATTCAACATCTATTCATAATATAAACTCTTGGCAAACTAGATATCTGAAAACTAAAGAGCTCTAAATGTGTATGAACTAGAGAATGTAATGCTTACTTTCTTATTTAAATATCTTCTGAACTATCTGGTATATAAGTTCTAAGATAATAGCTGTGGGCCCATGTTCTTTAAAAATTGTCTTGCAACTTATTACATATTTATAACATCATTTTACCTAAATATTTTATTGCAAGTGATTTCAAAGATCAAGGTGGCTGAAATAAAATTAAACTGTTATTACTACTTTGGAAAAAATATAGTTTTCACAATAATATATTAATGCATATCCTAAGTCCTTATCTGAAGTATCACCTTTTAATTACAGATGGGAATTCCCTAAGTTGGCAGGAAGCATACTTTTCTTATGGTTGAATTTTGATAGTTCATGAATTGTTTAATTTAGAGTTAAATCTGGTTTTTTTGTTTGTTTGTTTGTTTGTTTGTTTGTTTGTTTGTTTTTGGTATGTGGGCAGTTCCCTGGGTGGGAATTGAACCCAGGCCAAAGCATTGACAGCGCCAGCGCGGAAGCCTTATGTCACTACACCACCAGAGAACTCCTTTTTTTTTTTTAATCTGATTATAACACAGACTTTGGAGTAAAAAAAAAGTCTTGGGTTTAGTTAGATCTTTGATTCTTGGTTTTCTGGCTATATGATGATGGGCAAGGTATTTAATTCTCTAGGTTTGTTTTTCTTCATAAAATTGAGATAATAATACCCAGGCCAGTTGTCAAGCTTAAACGATAAATAAAAGCATTTGGCACTCAATAAATGTTATCTATAATCATATTTTAGAACTAAGTAAAGTAAATATATGTTAAATGAACAACACCTTTACTTTCTACCATTGGTGATAGTCCAAATGGCTGCATAGCTTAGAGAAGGGTAGGGCAAGCAAGTTAAAAAGAAAGTGCATGCTATGTGTAGGCAGCACGTCATTATGTAACTCTTTCTTTTAAATGACTTTTCAAAACACTAAGGATTGCATTATAAATTCCATGTACATTTTGGGGGGCAAAAAGTGACATATAATTAATTGTGTTTAATTTTATATCTTTGCACAAAGTCCATACCATTCTTCGTAAGTGAATATAATTTCCCTTTCATAACGAGTGATTCAGGTGTTCTGCTCATTTCTCTTTAAAATAAATGCTTTCAGTACTGCATTATGAGAATAATTCTTGCAAAGCTATGCAAAGTAAGGAAATTTAAGAATTCTAAGATTTAATGGTTGCGGCTTATCTAATGTCAAATTTTAAGATTAGTATGAGAAGACTACTTCCAAATTATTATGTCTATATAATTTTAGTTCCAAATGATTTTACACGTAAAATACATGTCACTTATTCCCTACAATTTAGTGTTTTCAGCTATAAATTAGTAAAATAACACTTATACTTGGTTCTATCACAGAAACTTCATGAAGAAAAATTAAGCAACATGTGAAAATACTTAGAAATAAAATGGGGGATTCCCTGGTGGTGTAGTGGCTAGGTTTTGGTGCTCTCAACACTGCAGCCTGGGTTCGATTCCCAGCCAGAGAACTACCCCCGAAAAATAAATAAAATTAATAACAAATCCTACCTATCTCATGAGGAAAATATAAAGATCAAATTAGATATTGTAGGGAGAATGGGTTTTTCTACAAACTGTTTAATACTTTGCAAGGTATTTTTATGGTGAGTGTTATTATAATATTAATACTTTTATAAGGCTATAATCAAATACAATAGCATCTGAAGGGGTGTCCAACATTTTGGCTTCCCTGGGCCACATTGGAAGAAGAAGAATTGTCTTGGGCCATAAAATGCACTAACGGTAGTGGATGAGCTGGAAAAAAAAGCAGGGGGGTGGTTCCCTGGTAGTGTACTGGCTAGGCTTCAGCGCGCTCACCGCCACAGCCTGGGTATGATCCCCACTCAGGGAACCAACCAAAAAAAAGAGAAAAGGTCTGTGCATAATTTTCATAATGTTTTAAGAAAGTTTACAAATAGTGTTGGGCCATTCAAAGCTGTCGTGGGCCACATGCAGCCTGTGGGCTGCAAGTTGGACAAGCGTGATCTAAATTTTTATAATGCATGCAATAATACATATAGTAGTAAATGTATTATTATGTAAATATAGTGAATGCTGGATTTAAACCTGGATTATAAATTCTAAATCTGACACTAACTGTATGACCCTGGGAAAATTTTTCATCCCCTCTGAGTCAAATGCTTTAAAAAAAGCATTGGATCAAATTTGTGAGGTCTATTCTGGATCTAAAAATGTTACAATCTACTATTATTATTATACTACCAATAAAGTATAAATCTCTTCCTTCTACTCTAGTTTGATGGTTTACGAAAATGTGATGCATTACTTCAAGATGTTAGTAAAATTGAAGAGGGCTGATTAGAATTTTAGGATTACAATTAATTTTATTAACCATCTACTATTGTACAATTGTTCAAACTGAGGCCAGCGATAGTAGCTGATTAACCCATAATCACAAAACAAAACAAACAAAAAAACTGAAAAACAAACACCAAAGAAGAAAATCTCCCACAGCTAATTTTAAGATCAATGGTTTTCCAAACTGTCCCTTCTACATATCTAAACATGTCTTTGATTTAGACACTCTTTGAATAAAGTAAAGCAAATGCCATGATCTTAGTAATATTTTAAAATTAATATTTTTATTAATGCAGTTGAACGAATAATCACACACACACACACACACACACACACACATACACACACACACACACGAAGCTGACACCAGTGCCTAGTCCACCCTTCAAAGCAGTTTTGGAACTCCTTTTCTGGAATGGTCATCAAAGCTGTCATCTTATTACCCTTGATGTCCTGAATATCATCAAAATGTCTTCCTTTCAATATTTCCTTTCCTTCAGGTAAAGAAAACAGTCATTGGGGGCCAGATTAGATGAGTAGGGAGGGTGTTCCAATACAATTATTAGTCTACTGGCTAAACACTTGTTCACAGAGAATGCCCTGTGAGCTGGTATACTGTCATGATGCAAGAGCCATGAATTGTTGGCAAAGAGTTCAGGTCATTTTCGTTTAACATTTTCATGCAGACTTCTCAGCACTTCCAAACAGTAAACATGGTTGACGGTTTGTGCAGTTAATACAAATTCATAGTGAACAAACCCTCTGATACAAAAAGTTTAGCAACATCATTTGGACTCCTGATTTGGATTGACGGAACTTTTTTGGTCATGGTGAATTAGCTCACTTCCACTGTACACTTTGACACTTTGTTTCGGGATCATATTGGTATACCCATGTTTCATCACCAGTGATAACATGGCCCAAAACATTATCTTGCTTCTCCAAAAGGTCTCAGCAAACTTCAATTCTCATTTGCTTTAGTTCATTGGTGAGCTCCTTCAGGACCATTTTTACACACACCTTTCTCATGCTAAGATTTTCAGTTAAGATTTCCCTAACTCTTTCTCTATCAGTGTTTACTTGGTCTGCTATGCTTCTCACTGTCAGCTGAAGATTTGACATACAATTCAATGAATTCTTGTAATGTTTTTGTCAGTTCTGGTTGCCCTGAACTGGTTGCTCATTACTGGTTGCCCTGACTTCTCTTCATCAGTGACACTCTTTCCCCTGAGAAAAATGTTTAATCTGTTTGTACACTGCCATTTTCTTCATGACATTATCCCCATAAACTTAGACTAACATGTCCCTGATTTCACTTCCACTTTTGACAAGTTTACCATGAAATTTAATGTTCATTCATTGCTCTAATTCAAGCTCAGACATTCTTGTGACAGCACATTAAAAAATGCAACAATAATAATGAACGCTGAGAGTGGGAGAGGAAGAGGAGGGGTGGGAAGAGGAGGGTGGAGGAGTCAAATATATGGTGCTGAAAAGAGAACTGACACTGTTCGGTGAAAACATAATGCAACAAAGAAACAATGAACTATAGAACCTATGTAATTTTTTTAATTCATTTTTATTGTTAAACTTATTGGGGTGACATCTGTTAGCAAGGATTACATAGGTTTCAGGCATACAATTCTACAGTGCATTGTCCACTTGATGTATAATAAGTTCACCACCTAATGTGACTTCTCTTTCCATCACCTTATATTTAGCTTCCCCCCCTGTAATCCTTATTGATCAGTGTCACCCCAATAAGTCTACCAATAAAAAAAAAAACCTGAAAACAAAAATGAACTCCACTCAGAAAGACACTGCCGCATGTTGACACTAACAGAGCTATGAGACATGGATATACCAAGGTTATGAAACCTTACCAAGTTGTTTGTACAGTGCTGTCAACGTAAACACATGGTGGCAAGCTCATGAATTTAACTCAGACCTCTAAACTAATACATAATAGGACTTGCATTTGTGTGTATATATGTACATACACACACACACGCGCACACACACACACACACACACACACAGCAAGTCCTATTATGTATTTGTTTAGAGACCATGTGAGATTCCCAGATCTCTCTAATTAATCTGTAACAGCCAATGAGTAGGAAACTACTGATACAATTAGTAAATATGAAAGAAAAAAAGGTAAATCTCAATTCACACTAAAAGTTCAAAGTGGTATTTTAAATTATATCTTCAAATGTTGACAAACACTTGACAGAATTTCCCTTTTTGAATCTCAATTTATCATTTATATAATGAGAATAGTAATTGCTGCTTATAGGACTGCTGTAAAGATTGAAAGATAATTATGTAAAACCACAACGTATAAATATATAGTAGATGTTTAAATAATGTCAGTTCCTTTCCCTTTGCCCTCTGCTTTCTGAAAATTACCATGAGCAAATAGGAGTAGAACCTCCAAAGTTTATTGATAAACTCAAGAAATTTAATGATACATTGGAGTTCCCTGCTGGTGTAGTGGCTTAAGGCTTCGGCACTGGCACTGTCAACGCTGCAGCCTGGGTTCGATTCCCAGCCAGGGAACTACCCACATACAAAAAAAAAAAAAAAAGTTAATGGTATAGAAAAAGCAAAGAAAAGTATTCCTAGCTATAAAATCTGCATCAGACCCATTTAGTGAAAATAATGTTCCACTTAATAGCTTTTTATTACAGGTTTGCATTCAGTCCCTGGTGGCAGATATGAAAAGTATTATCAGGACTGGGGCCCATGAGGATAGTTGCCATAAGCCATGGGCTCCATAGAACCAAGATAATTCAGAGAACCACTGTATTCTACCATTCATCCTCATTCTCTCAGATTGCAAATGAAGAAATTGGGGGAAAGAAAAATGAAGGGATTCACCTAGTGTTACTCAGCTAAGTAAGTGGTAGAACAAGTTCTCTGCCCCTTCTGTTATTTCACATCTCACAAACTACTTATCCTACCAGCATCCATTGCTTAGTTTTCTATTATAGTTTACTTCCTGAAAAAATATTTTTAGGGGGTTCCCTGGTGGTGTAGTGGCTATGCTTCAGTACTCTCAATGCTGCGGCCTGGGTTCGATTCCCAGCCAGGGAACTACCCCGCCCCCTGCCCCAAAAAATATTTTTTTAAAAAAATATAAAGTGGCGGTGTGAGAGGGACCTCAATAACTCCTCTGGAGATTACAACTAATAAAAATGTAACACCTATTCCTCAATCACAACTAAGAAATCCATTCATCACATTAAGGTACCTGCAAGTGAGCAGAGGGTTACACAAAGAAATAAAAAGGAAGCGCAGAGATGGGCTGCAGGGAGAGACGCGACCGCAGCGCAGGTCCCCACGTGGAACTCTACTGCTGGGGAGGAGGAAGAAGGTGGCAGGAGAGCACTCCGTGGGACAAAGGAAAGGAGGTCCAGAGGTGAGGGTGTGAGATACCACAACCCCCCGACTTTGGCCCGAGGAGATGCAGACTGGCCCACAAACTGCAATGGCCAGACTTCACTCCAGTTCCCAGAGGAAAGGCAGCAGCTGGGCGGTGAGAAGTCACAGCACGAATGCTCCAGTCAGCAGGGAGAAGAAGAGAGGGTTGCACATGCGTTTCTTGGCCCACTATGAGCTCAGTCTGAAAGACCAGCATACAGGACTAAACCCAAAGCTCAAGACAGAATCCATGTGTGCAGGGAAAATAGAACAGAAAGGCACAATCACGCCCAAACCCCATGCACCACCCCCCGAGCCACAGGACAAAGCAAAGCTGCAAATGTCCCTCCCCCACAGACATCTGCCTGCCCAGTATCAGCAGTGAACACCAAAGAAATTACAGCAGCGAGGGTCCAGACAGGTTGCCAAAATGAGAAACCAGAGAAAAGGAGCTCAAATTAAAGAGACACGGACAGATGACCCATCAAAAACAGAGCTCAAAACAACAATTATAAAAATGCTTAAGAAACTGAATTATAATTTCAACAGAGAGATAACAGGCATCAAAGAAGACTTAAAAACCATTATAAAGGACCAGAGAGAGAGAATGGTTATATTAACTGATATGAAAAACAGAATAAATGTCAGTAAAATAGATAAAACAGAAGCACAAAGCAGTGACTTGTAGGAAAAGCCAGCAGAAAACACTCAACCACATCAATTAGAAAATTATTTTCAAAAAAGGGAAGATGGATTGAGGTTCCTCAGGGACTATACAGCAAACATAAAAATATCAGAATAATAGGGGTATCAGATGGGACAGAGGAAAAGCAAGGGATCAAGAAATTATTTGAAGAAATAATGACTGAAAATTTTCCTAACCTGGTGAAGGAAACAGACATACAAGTCCAGGATGCACAGAGAATTCCAAATAGATGATCCCAAACAGGAATACACTGAGACACATCATAATTAAAATGGCAAATGTTAAAGAAAAAGAGAAAATTCTAAAAACAGCAAGAGAAATGCAAGTAGTAACTTATAAAGGGATACCCATTCAACTCTCAGCTCATTTCTCACCAGAAACTTTACAGGCCAGAGGGGACTGGCAGAAAATATTCAGTATGATGAAACCCAAGGATCTACAACCAAGAATAATGTATCCAGCAAGGTTAGCATTCAGAATTGAAGGAAAGATAAAGAGCTTCTCAGATAAGAAAATTCAACACCAAACCAGTACTACAAAGAATGTTAGCGGGACTTCCTTAAGATGGGAGGAGGGATGGGAGAGTGGGTAAAATAAGGGAAAGGAAAGGAGAAATTTAGTTTGATTGTTAACAGAAAATTGAAAGCAACAAAGAAACAAAACTGATGGACACAGCCATTAATTTAGTAATTACCTGAGGATTACGGGGGAGGAGACAGGGGGAAAAGGGACAGGGACACAAATATATGGTGATGGAAAGAGAACTGACTCTGGGTGATGAACATATAACACATAGAAGATGTAATGTAGAATTGTATACCTGGGATTTATGTAATTTTTACTAATTAATGTCACCCTAATAAATTTAATTTAAAAAAGACCAAAACAAATCACACAAAAGCACTAATAAAAAAGTCACCTGAAATCCCCTCCAAAAAATATATATATATATTTTTAGCCAAATGGTATAGGCAAAAATAAAAGAATTGGATATAAAATTACAGAGCAGGTTTAGGTGAAATCAGAAATAATCAGGCAGTTAAAGTTTGTAACTAAATGAAATTCATAATCACTTTATTTATCTATTTATCTATCTATTTATTTATTTTGTGATTCTCTGACCGGGAATCTAGCCTGGGCTGCAGCAGTGAGAGTGCTGAATCCTAGCCACTAGGCCATCAGGGAACCCTCATAATCACTTTAAACCATCTTTTCCTCCTTTATATTTTTTAAAATGAAAATGGGTAAAGCTCTAGCTTCTGTGCTTGCTACTACAGAGTTAAAATCTATGGAACTGTAAATTACACTCTAGTGTAATTAAAAATTAAAATGACCTCCATGTTTCCATGGAAATAAAAAGACCTCATGAATAAAAAATTACTATTATGCAACTGATATAGAAGTCTGTTACTCTGAAAGCCACACACTGTTTTATAGCTACCACAAGCTAGATGTTTTCCTTTCATTCTTGCCTATATCTTCTGGTAAAATTCTTCTTACATACACCCATACATTTTTATTAATATAAATCTCATGTCAAAACATTACAATGTATTTTCAAATGTTAGTCAAACCTGAAAAGAGAGGAAAGATATTCTTAAGACAGTTAATATATTTGCATAATTCTAATCATCTTTTTAAAAGCAGAACTTTTATTGCCACCCAATCATATTTCAGGTAAAAGTAAAATAAGTGAAAACATTTCATAGTTTATTAAATAAAAAATTAGATAATATATAAAAAGATAATAAAATATTGCTAGCTTAACATATTATAGTTAGGTTAAAAAAAGACTAGAAAGCATGAAGACAGACTTTTCCTAAATATTTTTATAATGACCCTTACTTGCAGGAGTGTGTTATAGAAAGATAGTATATTAAAAGACATGTAGACTGACATTACCTTACATTGTAATGTTTTTTTGGAGACCTCAGTTTATAATACACTGAATATGTATTAATATTTGTTGTCTAAGGGACTGGAAAGATTGCTTTGATTATTAATAGCAACTAATCTAAGACATTTCCTGCCCCTACATTCCCTCACAGGTTCAAAAGTGGACTCAGTTGACCAGTATGAAGCATGGTTGGTGTTCCTTTTAACTTTTTAGCCATTTTGTCCTGTTCTAGCTAATCTAAATGTTGGAGGGCTCTAAGGCTGGATTCTGGACATTCTTCTCTTCCTTATCAACATTTTACGCTCAGGTGATTTTTGTTGTCTAGTTTTAAACACCACGCCTATGTTGATAAATCATATAAACATTTATTTCCAATCCTGATCTCATCTTGTATCTCTAAGTGCCTACTTAACATTTCCACTTGGAAGTCAAAGTAACCCAGTCCAAAAGAGAGCTCTTGCTTTTGTCTTCTGAATCTATTTCTCTCATCGGCCTTACTGAATTCAGTAAAATTCACTACCATTCATACAGCTGCATTAGCTAAAACCCCTTTCTTTATCCACTATCTCTGCACCCGCTCCCCAACAACCAACCATTCAATAACTGAAGATTCTACCTCCAAAATACAAAGGGCACACCAAAAATTCTACCTATACATTTTAAGAAAGGCAAAAAACTATTAAAATTGTAATTCTCAATATATACTGGTAGCAAAAGATAAATACAAGTCACGTTTGACATTTTAAATTATAAGAGGTACTTGAAATGGTTATGATCAGCATCCAAACACTTCTGATTACAGCAAACAACTGCTTGAACAGCAATGACCAAAGTGTCCACTTGTATCACTGTGCATGCCATTTTAATGTCTTCCCAAAGTAGTGCCAGAGTAGCTGGTTTTCTATGGTACACCAAATCCATTAGGGTCCCCATAGGTAGAAGTCAAGGGGTGTTAAGTCAGGAGAATGGGGGGGAAACTCAAACAGTGTTCTCAAATTTAAAATACCACGTCAAAATGGCCTTGAGCTCCTTGAGCAACAATCATGTTTCCACCATTGACTGTCCTGCCTGTTACATGGTGATGGCATTTATTTGATTAATGCCATCTTTTGCGCTAACGTCATACTACACATTGCTACCATAATTCGATTCAACTTTGAAAAGTAATACATAGATAACAGCTGTTAAAAGGTGTATACATGTTTTTGGCACCCTCGGTATATTCTGAATTTGTCTTTTTTTTTTTTTAATTTCTGTATTAACGATCACTCTAGATGCAAATCACCTAAACTCTCACCTGTACAACTGCCATACCCTCCTAATTGTTCTCCACATTTCCATTCATACCCTTCTACAATATATTCTCCTACAACATAAAAACCAAGGTGTGTATCACTTCTCTACTAAAAATCCTCCAATAGTTTTTGTTATACTTAGAATGAAAGTGACCCTATGATTACCATGAACTCCAAGGCCTTCTGTACCTCTCTGACTTCATCTCATACCATCTTTTCTAAGCTACACTAGCCTTCTTTTTGCCCTTCCATCTTTTTCCAGCTTGAGGATTTTGCATTTACTGTTCCTTCTACCTATGAAGCTCTTTGAATGATGGCTTCTTTTCATATGTTGAATGCTACCTCCTGAAAATGTTACCAAAATAAGCTGTTGATAAAGCAAAACTAAGTTTTCTGCTTATTGCAGTAAGGAAAAACACTACCTTAGCAGTGTCTTTATGGGGGGAATGGCAAAGATGAGAAATTTATGAGGTTTTCAGGGTCTAATTTGAGTTTTTTACTGCGAGGACCTGATTGATATTGGGTGAAGTCTGCAAAGCTGATGGGGAAAATCTTTTTTCAAAGTTACCCACCAAAAAGCCCTCCTTCTCACAAAAATGGACCTGTCTTATTAGTACATTTGCCATGTTCAGTCATTAGCTTGGAGCAGCCTGTGAGAGACATAGCTTCTGCACAAGCACCATGGTAGATCCAGACATATCAATTAGAGCAATATGCCAATTACTTCATCTCCAACAAGAGCTCTGAGTGGTTCATTTTCATAGCTGCCATGGTCCACCATAAGAGATCTCTTATCTAATGCATATACTACTTCTTCAAGGATGGCACTCATCTTTTCAGAATATTGTCTCTGAGTTAGTGGTGCACATTTGCTTTTAAAAGGCAATTTCAACATTCTATGCACTTACCATCTTAAGGGCAACAATTTATTTAAGAAATAAACCATATAAATTATTTTGCATACATATTCATATCTCTCTGTAATTATACTGAACAGTCTTAACTGTTTCATTTAACCTAACCTAGGTGACCAACTTTGACAAAACAAGAAGACAGGAACTGTTTAGCTATTTTTCTAATAAGCATGTCTGTTCTAGCTTTATAAATTTTAAAGAACTATTTATATAACAAAATTCAAAGGCACTTTCACATCCTGTGAATCTATATCTATTTTTAAATATAGAAGAATAACAGTAAAATAAAACAATTTAGTGATGTTTTCTCTCTCCTTTTTTTATTTTAAATTTGTCCAAATATTCAAAGATATGTTATCAATTAACTCAGTTTAACATTTGTCTAAGGTCTTTAAGTTAGCTAAGAATCTAGAAATTATAATTTTAACCTCTTTTTTTTTTTTTTTTTGCTTTTTTTTTGGTATGTGGGTAGCTCCCTGACTGGGAATTGAACCCAGACCGCAGTGCTGACAGTGCCAGCGTCGAAGCCTTAAGCCACTACACCATCAGGGAACTCTAGAAATTATAATTTTAGTTAAATATAAAAATCTTAAGAATTTTGGTATTATAGAAATGTTGTAAGATTATAAACATTTTTAAGATACCCAGCATTAAAATTTTATCTAGTTAATCATGATTCTAGGTTTTGTAATCTTGAACAATTTGTAGAAATAACAACAATGATAACTTGCTTATAAAACCAATGCAAGAAATGTAGACAGTTTATATTATGAGATGTTCTATCTTCTTGTAGAAACTAGAATATTGTGTTGGCATTAATTTCATATAGTAAAATCAATCCTTTAAACCAATATGATAAACTCATTCTAATTTGTCTGATGATTCAACTATTCATCAGGAATATTTTATAGACATTTCCTACATAATATATAAATTTTGTATTCATACATGAAATTATTAAAACTCTTTAAATCCTGTTTCAAAGCCCTTCATTTTGGAACCAAGGCTTTTCTTCTTTTCTTGTAGTTTTAACCAGACATATCTCTTAAATAAAAGCAATAAAAAAAAAAAAACTACATGTGGAACCAGATGATTCACTTGGGGACTTTTGCTATTCCCATGCCCCACTGTAACTGTGCAGTTTTATTGGTGTTTCTTTCTATTTCAGAAATTCTTCATAAGATATTCCTAGATTGAGCACACAATGACAGAATAATGTTTTCATCAATTAATCTTTAATGTTTTTCTAGGAAGGGAAACAGATAGAAAACATGAGAGAGGGAACCAGCTTTAGTCAAATGCAAAATTATCATTGTAAAAGATTAATTATCTTTCTTTAATTAAAGAGAAGGATTTACATTTGGAAAAACCTATTTTGGCATACATGCACACAGAGTGGAAGAGAAAGAGAGAGAAAGAGGGGCAAAGAGTGGCAGAGGGAGGAAAGGAAAGAGAGAGAGAGAGAAGGAGAGAGGAAGAGAGAGTTATTACAAGTGGCTTCAAGATTAACTCAGGCCCCTTGACAATTTAATTTATATAATCAAAAAGCCAGCAATCATTAATACTTAAAGTAAGAAAATATAAGGTGATGGAAAGAGAAGTCACATTAGGTGGTGAACTTATTATACATCAAGTTGACAATGCACTGTAGAATTATATGCCTGAAACCTATGTAATCCTTGCTAACAGATGTCACCCCAATAAGTCTAACAATAAAAATGAATTAAAAAAAAAAAAAAAAAAAGAAAAGAGAGGGCTGTCTCTTACACTAAACGAAGTGCTCTTTCTCTTTTAGACGTATGGGACCATCTCCTTTTGGGGTGTTTTGGAGGGAAAAGAGAAAAAGTCAGCAGGAGACAGAACAGAGGAAAATGAAGGAACACAGGATAAGGACGTGGGATAAAAAGCAAAAATAATTATATTCAAATTGTGATTTAAAGGGATCTAAAGATACAATTTTTAAATTTTCACAATTTTCTCTTGCTTTGCGAAGGATTCTCTTAAGGAGGCAATTTCATTATCCCTTGAATATATTTTGGAAACTTTGTCTGCTTTAAAAATGTATGCAAATGTTTGGGATATTGCTCCCTTTTTGCTTCAAAATGCCTTCCAAAATAAACAATTTTGTTCATATAAAAGTTCCTCAAAATAACCATTATAATCTCAAATAATGCTTCTATCATTTAGCAAGTTAAGAAGACACATTTTAATTCTACTATAAACATATGCAAGATGCAGGAGTCCAGCCCAGAGTGGATACAGGACAAGACTAAAGATAAACCTATGATTCTGGCAATAATCAGTCAAATCTTATCCACCCTGTATCCCGGGGGCCCCTCACCAACCCAAGGAGAATGTATACTGTCATGGACAAAACAATAGTGAGTAAAGTTCTGATAAGATTTTAATAAATGACCTGAAACCGTTTTTCCAACGGATGCCAGTCTGGAGAGAAACCTTTTGAACATATAAGCTTATACCCATCTTCATCCCTGTAAACTTCCTATTATACATACACAATGAAGAAACGACAGGATGAAAGACACAAAAGTATTATCAATAATAACGCAGCTTTCTACCAAACTAAAAGTTTTTCAAACCTGATCAATGGATTTTTTAAAAATTTCTTATTCCTAGATACTCTCAAACTAAACAAACTAAACTCAGCATTTGGAATTTTTTATGAAAAAATAAGAAATCAAGCTCAAACCCAAAATGAACTTACCTCACTATCCCCATTGGTGAGATCCTGCGCCAGAGGCTCAAAGGGGCTCAGAAAAGCATGCTGTTTCCAAGTTGATCAGATTTTGATGGGACCTCCAAGACACCAAACACTCACTCCTTTAAAATATCTCCAAAATAACCTGTTGATAAAGCAAAACTGAGTTTTTTTGCTTACTGCAGTAAGGGAGAACATTCTTGATAGCCTTTGCAATGTGTTACGGGGGAAGTCAGAGGTGGAATATCTATGAGTTTTGGGGATCTGGTTTATGATGTGTTTCAAAGCAGAGGATCTAACTGAGATTAGCACAGTTTTTACATAATAGTTTTTGACTGGACACAGGGAGATGAGAGTCTAGAAGTGATTATCTCACAATCTTCTGCCTTCTGGCACCAATCTGACACCTCCAGAACCTGAATTGCTCACCAGCTTCAAGTTTAACATAAAATGGTTTTCCTTTGTTTGGATTGACAGTATTTATCATATCATTTCACAACTGTTTGATTGTGTAACTGCCACTACACTGTGAGTTTCCATAGAAACAGGATTAAGTTTTGTTAATCTTTCTTACAGCTAGCAGGTTAAGTGTCTGGTTCTCCATGAATATTCAGTCATTGTTGATTGTAACAGGACTAAAACATATGAACATGCTGACTAATCCGAATTTCAATTTATGAACATAAACCTCAAATGAAGCCTTAATCAAGAAGGCCCATTAATATTATACTTCCCTGGTTTAATTACTCTCCTACTAGCTTTTCTAACTACCCAACATACTTCCCCCACACACACCCATCTTCATACTTACCTAAGGGCCTTACTTCTTATTTCACTGAGAAAACTGAAGCAAAAAAAAAAAAAAGAGAATTTCCACAGGCTCTCACTTGTTCCCACCTACTACCATCTTCACCCATGTAGTCTGCCTTGTAAGCTATCCATAGATAGGGTATTCACGCTCCTATCTAAAGTCAAACCCTTTGCTTGGGCACTAGATCCCATCCCCTTTCTCCTACTCAAAGACATTTCTTCAGCAATTCTCTCCCCTTAACTTTTTCATCTCTCCTTAGGTTACCATTTATTTTCTTTAAGGACATTCTAAAATCTTAAATGTGGATGGTCATTCATTCAAAAATATTTCCTGAGCATCTACCACTGTGATACATCAACAAACAAACAAAAAAGACAAAGATCCCTGCTTTATGCAGTTTATAATCTAGTAGGTGGCGACAAGATAAACTATAAAGTTTAGTTTCAATACAATTGTCAAAGTGATACTTTTAAATGGTAAATCATATCATGTTGCCATTTCTCTGCTCAAAACTCAGCAATGGCCTCCCATCACCACTCAGAGTAAAAGCCAAAGTCTTCATAATGAATTATAAGACTCTACATGATCTGATTCCCTATTGCCTCTCTGACTTCATTTCCCAGTACTTTCTCACTAACTCACTCTATTCCAGCCACATTAGCCTTCTTGCTGACTTCTGGCATAGCAAGCAATTCCCAATCTTTCAGTTCCCTGTTATTGCACTATTGTGCATGGTATGTGCATGACTAATTTATTCCCTTCAAGAATTTGCTTACATGTACCTTCACAATGAAGTCTACTTAGATTGCCCTATTTAAAATTGCAACACTACACTGAACCACATAGCCCCCCTTTTTCTTTATTTCATTTGTTCCATAGCACTTATCAACCTCACCTATAAGTACATACTATACATATAATAATACATAGATGCACATATATTGGCTTATTATATTTATTATTTATTATCTACCTCCCTCTCTTGGAATATAAGCTCCAAAAGGGCAGGAAACATGTCTGTTTAGTCGAATGAAAGAATACCCATCTTTAAGATTTTAGAGTGTCCTTGTAGAATATAAATGTAAAAACCCCAAAAGTTTCTAAAAGTAATTATAGATGCCAAAGTCACAGCCAGAAAATTTTTATAAAATTTTATTACAGCAATCAATAAATTATTCTATCACCCCTTTGGTAAATCATACCTGTCTTTAGAAATCTTTCAAGTTTAATTTTTTACCCAGATTTTAGTAAAGTGTTTTGATTCACTGGGCTCTTTTAATAGGTCATTTAAATAAGACTTTAATTTAACACATGCTAAGTAAAATGTAAATTTCTTAGCTTGGCCTTCTAGAATTTCTACCATTTAACCAGTTTTATCTTTCCAATCTTTTCCCAGCTTTTCTTCATTGAATCCTGAAGTTCTCACCAAAATGAACGACCAGTACCCACAAAGTTCCTTACAATCTTTTCTATAATACTTGCTCCTTGGTTTTGGGGGGTTTTTGTTGTGTTTTGTTTTGGGTTTTTGTTTTTTGGGTTTTTTTGGGGGGTCGTTTCCTGGCTGGGAATTAAACCCAGGTCAGGCGTTGAGAGCACTGAAGCCTAGCCGCTACACCACCAGGGAACCACCTCTCTCCTTGAATTCTATACATCTGTATTTTAATCCCATGTCCATATCCTGTCATGAAAGATCCAAGCTGAAGATCCTATTAAAAAAAAGACCACTTGCTTTTCAGGACTGTATAGCAAAAGGAATGTGGGATGATACCAGACAGACCTTGGTATCAATGAGCTTTATCACTTAATAGTTGTATGATAACCTCAGGCAAGTTACTGTATTTCTGAATTTCAGTTCTCTCATAGTGGGAGACACTATTAGTGGCCAATCAATATTCAATTAATTCTGTTTTTCTTTATTACTAAAACACAATTTTTCTTGGGATGGTAATGTGCTCAGATTTTAAAAAGAACTATACTTCCTGACATTCATACAATGGTTCTAACCAATGAGATAAAAACAGAAGTTGTTAATGGGTCTTCTGAGAAAGATCTTTGGCTCACTCACCTAGCACAGACCTTTGCCCATTCCTTTCTTCTTTTTTTTTTTTTTTTTTTTTTTTTTAATTTTTTATGTGAGCAGTTCCCTGGCTGGGAATCAAACTCAGGTGGCAGCGCTGACAGCACCAAAGCCTAGCCACTACACCACCAGGGACTCCTCCTTTCTTCTTATCTTAACTCTGATCAATACTAGAGGCGGAGCAACCATCTTGGATAAAAAAAGTAACAACTATGTAGATGAGAGCTACATGTGAGAGATGATTATATGAAAAGATTAAACTTAAGAGTCTGGGTTCCTGGTGGCAACTTGGAACCACCACACCAGCCCTGATTGGACTGCCTTTGGATTCGGTTTTATTAAAAAAATAAAAATAAGACTCATTATTTGGTTAAGTCACTATAATTACATCAGTGCTGCAAGCAGCCAAAAATGCTCCTGAACAGACACACCATCTTAAAATAAGGATAATGCTTACCTTTCAGAATTTTAAAGTTATTATTAATAAAATTAACTATAAAAATAACATATATCGAGTGGTATGCATCAGATTCTATCTAAGATATTAATAGGGGTTTACTAATTAAATCCTCAAAACAATTCAGTTAGGTAGCTACTACTATTCCCTCAGATAAAAAACAATGTGAAGAACTAAAAGCTAAGTATTTTGTCTAAAATTACACAGCTAATAAAGAAGTGGGATTCACATCCTAGCTGTCTGACTTCAGAGCACATGCTCTTAACTATATGTCCAGTCTATAATAATAAGAAACCATTTATTTTATGCCAGGCAAAATGCCAAGTGGTTTAACCAAACAGTATAACGCACCAAGTATAATGTCAGTTCTGTTCTTTGGAAGTAATGTTTTTTTCCTCTGAATTTTTATGTACTTTTATCTATATTCCTATGATCACATTTATTATTTTCTATCTTATATAAAGTTAAATATCTTGTGTAATAGACACTGAGTTCCTGTAAGGCAAACTTTTAAGTCATACATTTTGGTATCCTGCATGGAACCTAACTCTGTCAGTGATGATACATAGAAGGCTCAGGCATTATGATTAGTGGAGCCAATAGAGTAGGGACTGAAAACTTTATGGTCCAAGGTAGTCCCTATACAATCAGGCACTTCAATCCTATCTCACTAGATCTGTTGTACCCTATATTTATTTCATAATCTATCCTTGGACTTCGCTTACAGCCTCTTACTTCATCTTCCAACTACTGCTCCTGCAGAAACCCAAATGTGATATTATGTTGAAACAGCCTGGAGAACTCCTGCATCTAGTCAAGATGCAGTAAATGTGACTGAATTTACCTCCCTGCCCAAAACAACTATAAAATGGATAAAATATATGAAACTATGATTTTCAAATATTGGAAATGATGCAACAGAGTATAGTGATCCCTGAAAGATGGAAAATAAATTATATTACACCTATGTTATCCCAGATTACCACCTGCCAAGAATTTCCAGGTTATGGCATATGAAGAAGGAACACAGGCAGAGCCTCTCTGAGTAGAGGAGATGGAACTTGGAATCCAGGAAAGTCAAAGTAGACAAGAGTTTGTAGGATACAGTACTACAAAAGAGAGAGCTACACAAATAGAAAGAACTCCAAAGATCTGCAGAAGGTCACTCTCTAGCTTTCAAAAGAGTACAGTAGGTCCTCAAATAACATCATTTTGTTATAACATTAATGAAATGCCATAGGAACTTAATTCTTGTTTATATCAATTAGCGTATGGTAAAATTGGTTTCATTATATGCCATTTCACTTAGTCACAGAAACTACGAGGGCTGTCTGGAAAGTATCCAGCCATGTAACCATTCTTATTATATTGAAAAAGGCTGGATTTTTTCCAGACAGCCCTCATTTTGAGGACATTAAGTGAGGACTTACTGTACTTACTGATCGGTGCAAGAGTATAAGGAAACTACTTGAGGTGAGGGAAAAAACTACTTGAAAGGATTTGAAGAAATAACCTCTGAGGCTTACAAGGGATCAGAAAAGTGCCTATTCTCACCATCTAGACTATAAAATCTCACTAATTCAAAAGCACAGTTTAGAGTACACAGAAGCATTTTGCCTTAACAGTTGGATAAAACCAACATTACATTAAATGATGCTCTGGTTCTACTTAAGAAAGTTTGAAAGCAAGATACTATAAGAATATACTGTTTTCAAGAAACTTAACTATAACCTAGAACAAAACTCAAGAATATTTACAGGAATACAAAAATGTTCAGCACCCAAGAGGGTAAAAATTAAGTCTGACATCTAATGAAAAGTTACCAAGAATTCAGAGAATCAGAAAATATATAATCAATCAATTGAAATGCCTCATAAAAAGATGATAGAATTAGTAGACAAAGGCATTAAAATAATTTTATACCTACATTCCATATGGATGCAATATAATAAAAAAGCTAGAGGAAGAATTCAATATGTTAAGTAGAGACATAGAAGATAAAAAATTCCAAATTAAACTTCTAAAGTGCTTGCTTCGGCAGCACATACACTAAAATTGGAACAATACAGAGAAGATTAGCATGGCCCCTGCGCAAGGATGACACAAAAATTAAACTTCTAAATATGAAAACTATGATGTCTGTATTGAAAAACACACTGAATTATCAATAACACCAAGTTAATCTGGTATTAACAACAGATTAGACATTGCAGAAGAAAAGATCAGTGAATTTGAAGACAGAGCAATATAAACTATACAAAATGAACAGAGATAGAAAAAAGATTGAAACAAATAAAGAGTGAGATATCTTGTATCAGTGAGATATAAGATAACTTCAAGCAGCCTGATAGAGTTAAGGAGGAAGAAAAAAATTTTTGAGGAAAAAAATGGTGGAAAATTTTCCAAATTTGATTAAAACTTAAACCTATAGATTGAAGAAGCTCAAAAATCCACAATTATAAGAAATGTGAAGAAAGCCACATCAAGGCATGTCATAAGCAAACTGATGAAAACCAGTAACAAAAAGAAAATACGGTCATATGCCACTTAACAAGAGGGACACATTCTGTGAAATTCATTATTAGGTGATCTGTCATTGAGTGAACATACACAAACCTAGATCGTATAGCATACTTCTGTAACTGTATGTGCTATACTTTTTTGACTGGCAGCATAGTAGGTTTGTTTACAACAACATCACCACAAACACATAAGTAATGTGTTGTGTTAAAACAATACCATGGCCATGTCACTAAGTGATAGGAATTTTTAAGCTCCATTATAATTTTATGAGACCACCATCATATATGCAGTCCATTGTTGACAGAAATATTATGTGGTACGTTAATGTATTAAAATAAGCCAGATTAAAAAAAGACCAATATGCTAAGGAAAAAAGATAAGAATGATAGCAGATATCTCATTGAAAATAATTCAAGGTAAAAGATGGTGGAGCAACATTTTTAAAATAAAGGAAAAATCTTTACTAGGAATTCTTTACCAAAGAAAAATATCATTCAAAAATGAAGGCAAAATTGTTGTGGAAAACATAAGAGAAGAGGACACTTGGGTTGTCTGCACAGGAGCTAAAAGGAAAAGAAGGCAAAAAAATAGAAAAAAAAATATGAAGGCAAAATATAGACTTTCTCAGACATGATACACTTGAAAGAATTCATAAGCCACAGATGTACGTTACAAAAAGTAAAAGAAAGTTCTATTTTAAGAAAGGTTAAAAGGAAGTAAAAGGAAAATTGACACCAGATGGAAATGTGTATTGACACAAAGGAATAAAGAACATTGAAAATAACTATAAAAAAATAAAAAGCGGGAGTTTCCTGGTAGTGTAGTGGCTTAAGGCTTCCGCGCTGGCGCTGTCAACGCTGCAACCTGGGTTCGATTCCCAGCCAGGGAACTGCCCACATACAAAAAATAAATAAACAAAATAAAAAGCTAACCTTACAATTAAAAAAAAGAAAATAACTATGTGGGTAAATAAGAAATTTTTATTATTTAAATCTCTTTCAAAGATAACTTTAAAATATAAATAATAACAGTGCATCATGGGTTATAATATGTATAGAAATAGAGTAGGACAAAAATAGCACAAAGGTGAGAAAGGGGAAAAATGGAAGTATACTATTGTAAGATTTCATACTGCATGTGAAATGATGGAATAGTACTTGAAGGTAGACTGTGATAGTTAAAGATGTACTGTATAAACACTAACACAATCGTTAAAATAATAAGAGTTACAGCTCTTGTTATTACAGCTCAATAAAGGAGATGAAACTGAATCATAAAAAAGCTCACTGTACCAAAAGAAGGCAGAAAAAGGGAATAAGGTACACATGAAACAGAATAAAAAATAAACAGAAAGATGAAAGACTTAAACAACCATATCCATTAATAGCATTAAATACATATGAAACTCAACAGTAAAACAGGATAATGATAAACATCTTGATAAACAACTATAATTTATTCCAGGAATGCAAGGCTGTTTTACCCTTGGAAATTGAATCAAAGTCTCTCACCACACTGAGAGACCAAAAACAGAAAAGTTAGATGATATTTTCAATATACTTGGAAAAGTACTTGTCAAAATCAAATGTCCATTCCTAATAAAAACTCTCAGCAAGCTAAGAACAGAAAGAAACTCATTCAATTTAGGACATATTAAAAGATCGTTAACATACTTAACAGTAAAAAACTATATGCTTTTTCCCTAAGATCAGAAAAAAGGCAAAGATGTTCCATTTGAAACACTTCTAATCAAATTGTACTTCAGGTTCTAGCCAGTATAATAGAGAAAAAGAAATAAAAGGCATCAGATTGGAAAGGAAGATATAAAACAATATAACTATCTCTAAAGAAACTGTGATAAAATCTTCCAAAAAGCTATTAGAACTAATAAGTGAGTTTAATAAAGTTATAAAATGTAAAATCCATACAAAATATCAATTGTATTTCTATATACTAAAAAAACAGAAGTTGAAATTAAAAAACAATGCCAGTTATAAGTTCTTAGTGATAAATCTGATAAAATATGAAACCTATACAATGAAAACTATAAAACAATGCAGAGAAAAATTAAAAAATCAATATTTAGATTTCAATTACCCCCCAAACTGATCAATATATTCTACATGATCACAGTCAATATCCCATCAGTCTTTTTTTTTAAAGAAATTGACAAGGTGATTCTAAACTTCCCATGGAAAAACAAAAGACTTAGAATAGTCAAAACAAAGTTGAAAAAAAAAAAAAAGTTTTAAGGACTTATATTACCTGATGTCAAGACTTGAAGCTATAGTATTCAAGACCATATGGTATTGACATAAAGATAGACCAGAGCTTTTCAATCTTGGTACTACTGACTTTGTAGGCCAGATAATTCTTGTTGTGGGGGCTGTCTTATGCACTGTATGATGTTTACCAGCATCTCAACCTACCAGAAACAACCAGTATGTTCTTAGTTGTGACAAGTAAGACTGTCTCCAGACTTTGCCAAATGTCCCCTGGAGGAAAAAGTACTCCAGGTGAAAGACCACTGAGATAGACAATCGATCAATGGAAGATAACAGAGTCGAGACACTGGCCCAGGTAGTAATCGATTTTTCATCAAAGTATCTTAATTTGATTCAATAAATAAAGTATAGTCTTTTCAAAAAACAGTGCTAGAACAATTGGATATCATATGCAAAGAAAAAGTCAATTTATACCTTGTACTATATATATAAAAATCAACTCAAATGGGTTAGGGACCTAAATATAAATCTGAAGTTATAAAATTTTTAGAAGAAAACAGGAGAAAAATCTAATCTTGGCTTAGGCAAAGATCTCTTAGATAAAACACAAAATTATGATCCATAAACAAACAAAAAAGATAAACTGGATTTTATCACAATTGGAAAAGATTCAAAGGGCAGAATTAAGAGAGTGAAAAGATAAGCTATAAATCAAGTGAAAATATCTGCAAATCAAATTTCCAATCATGGATTTGTATCTAGAATATACTTCTTAAATCTGTATAGTAAGGAAACAATTCAATTTAAAAATGGGTACAAGATTCACACAGATGGCCAAACACTTGAAAAAATGCTCAACAACGTTGGTCATTAGAGAAATGGAAATTAAAACCACGATGAGATACTACTACACACCTCTTACAATGCCTAAAATTTAAAAGCCTGTTCATACCAAATGTTGGCTAGGATAGAGGGCACATGCAACTCTCACACACTGCTGATTGGAATATAAAATGGTACAACCACTGTGAAAAATCAGTTGAGAATTTCTTCAAAAGTTATATGTATACCTACCATATGATCTAGCCATTCCACTTCTAGATATTTACCCAAGAGAAATGAAAGCATATGTCTATACGAAGACTTTTACACTGCTCATAGCAGCTGTATTTGTAATACCAAGGACCATAAATGACCTAGATGTCCATCAACACATGAATGAATAAACAAACTATGGTATATTCACACAACGGGATACTACTCAGCAGTAAAAAGGAATGAACTATTTATCCTGTGACACAGATAAATCTCAAATAAATATATTGAATGACAAAAGTCAGATTGAAAAGTTCATACTATATGATTTCATTTTTATAAAACTAGACAAAGCAAACTGATCTCGTTAGTAACAGAAAGAAAATCAGTATGTTTGGGGATGTAGAATGGGAGTGAGAGGGAGGGAGGGAGAAATGGGGATGGATTACAAAGGAACACTAGTATGTTCATTATCTTAACTGTGGTGATAGCTTCATATACGTATACATGTATCAAAATTCATCAAATTGTACACTTTAAGTATGTGCAGTTTATTTTATGTCAATTATACCTCACTAAAGATATCTAAAATAAAAATTCTTCTGGTATTGGACTCCCACTCTGTCTTCTGGTTTTAGAATTCATTTTTTTATTGAGACATAATTAACAAATAACACTGTTTAAGTATAAGGTGCACAATATGTTAACTTGATAATTTATATACTGCAATATGATTACCATCATAGTATTAGCTAACACCTCTATCACATCACATAATTATTTCTTTTTCATGGTGAGAACAATTAAGATCTAGTCTCTGAGCAACTTTTAAGTTTATAATACAGTATTTTTTACTATAATCACATCAGAACTTCAGGACTTTAGTTGCAAGTTTGTACCTTTAAACATCTCCCCTGCACTCTTTTTATCCATATCACATTCTCAAAGGATTTCTGTATTAACCATGCAATTTACTTTTTCTCATGAATCAATTTAGTATCCATTAATATTTGAGTTTAAAAATCCTGATTCTATTCCAAAAGTTCAAAGAATTCACTCAGCAACAAATATTTGTATTATTTAACAATAGAACTCATAGCTAACACGTATGTGGCAAAAGCATACTAAGCCTTTCCCATTATGACTAAGTTAAGTAGATACAGATATTTAGATACCAAAACAATACACAATTTAAGATATCTAAAGCATAAACAATTAGCTGATAGAGAAGAGTCTATACCGTTCCCCTTCTGGAGAGAGAAAAATTTCCTATGATCCTGAAAAAAAGGTGGAGAGGAATAAAGCAAAAAAAAAAAAAAAAGCAAAGAGGGAAAAATAATTAATGATCCCTCCTTTTTAAATAAGAACTTCTGTCATTACTCCAAAAATATAAAGCTGTACTTGAAGATGTCACAGTATCAAAACATGGGAGGAAATTATTTATACCTTATTTTCCACACTATTTTAAAATGTTGATGGTTGGCTAAGCTGAGAGTACTAAATGCATATATGTATTATGCTTAAAAACTTTCAGGTTTCAAATTAAACATATATCTCTAGCCAAAATTCTCAGGTATTAAAGTATTTATTCAGCATCTTTAAGAACAAAACTACCACTATCTCCAGGAAAAGTATAAAAAGAAAACTAACAAGTTTAAGAAAAAAAGCACAGTATTTTTTTATTAAAAAATTACATTATACAAGGACATTATACATTAAGTTACTATATATATGTATATATATACACACACACACTTTTTTAACTTTTTAAAAAACATGGTACAAATTAAATGGCATCTATCTCATACTAGCATGATTAAGTATGCATTTTGACCAGATATAAAGATGAAACACAAGCCGGTGGGCCCCACAAGTAGAAACTTTAATTCAGGACTACACTCCAAAATCTGTTTTCTATCACTTTTGTGACTTTTAGAAAACATTTACCTTATATAAAAAAATAAAAGCTTTTTCATTTAATTGCTTACACAAAAAAATTAATATTGAGAAAGCCCACCATAGCTGTGTTTAATCGATAATACATTGTAGTATATATAAAGTGATTTGGAGTCTTGGAACATAAAAACTACAATGAAGAAACAAGCTCAGCTATAATTAATTTCTAACTGCTTATTCTGAATGTCCAACTTAACTACTACAGATATTACACCTTGTAATACATGACACAACAGAGCATATTGTCAAAGTTTGCTGTAGAGCTGTTAGGAGAATGCCAAATACAGATACTTAAAATTTTATGTACTTGTATTTATTACCCTGTTCATTTGAAAAAGAACTGATTATTTAAAATAAGTCAATGTACTTTTAAAACAGCTAAGCACCTGTAAAATACAATACTGATATATTGTGAATGAACATGCATTTAGAGGACAAGTGATTTTTTTTAAAATTAATTTAGAAACCATTTTTAAAGAGCTACTCATTAAAATACTTACATGAAAATATTGATAGTTCCAGTTTCTACCTAAAAACCAAAAGAGTATACAATTAGGGATTTAAACCTTCCTTCATGCTCCTTTTTCTTTCTTTTTTTTGTTTGTGGGGAGGATGCACTGTAACATGATTTTTAAAAAAAAGTATCAGAAGAGACATTCACAGTATGAAGTGAGAGAAATATTTTAAGCTATGTTTTGTTCTTAATCAAGTGCCAAAGTCTGATCCTCATCAGTAACTTTCTCAAGTTTGTATCTTAACAAGCATTTCTCCTTAGCAACTCAACATCAAAAAGAAAGGAATGTCTCCAAAGAAATAAAGTTCAATTGGTGGAATATTTCATAATAAAATATTGTCATTACTAAAAGGTAAATATCTATTATTTAAAATCTTGAACAAAGTTTCCATTAAAAACTAGAAATAACAAATGAAAAGAATATGACCTACAATGCAATACTAAACTGTAAATTTGGACTTACTCCCTTTAAGTACACACTGTTTAAGAGAAATCTGGGTTTGAGGAAACTAATACTTAGCTTAGTATAATGTAATAGATTTGGCAACCTAACTCTATAAATGCCAACATCAAATATTTTCATCTCTTCAGGAAAAAAAGCAAGTCTTATGAAGAATCATATATGTAACTAAATCATAACTTTACATTAAATAGGGGTATAAATAATTAATTTTATATTAATATTAAAGAGGGTATATAAATCTAAATAGCAAAGAATTTTCAAATCCTACCCACTTTTAATATAATAGTGCTTTATATGTATACATGTTGTGTACCTGAAACTGTAAAGTGTATTAAGAATGAGAGATTGGACTTAGAAATGCCAAAAGAACTCATATTCATGTAAAGTACTATCATTAAATTTCATATTATATTCCACATGCTTTGAATGTTAAACATTAATCTCTATTTGAAATCCTTATTACTTTTAAATATACCCACAGATGGTTTCTGGAGGGAAAAAAGCCTTTAGGTTGATTTCTTCACAGTTATAATTGACATTTCCAGTTTACCAACCTTCCAGATAACAGAAGCTTATAATGAATATACTGATTAGCACTTATTCTGTATTCAAAGTAAATATACTTACTGAACAAGAAAATATAACACAACAGTTGTTTTAAAGTTTTAAATATGATCTAAATTTTAAACTATAAATACTTACCTTGAAGTACTATAAATCCTAATACCATCAATTCAGTAAGAATTCTGGCATAAAAAAATAAATACAACTCAAATTCTTTTGTAACCAGAGCTGAATCTTCAATACAAAATAGAGGGGGAAAAAATCCTCTGCTGCTTTCAAAAAGTTCCCCAAATTCTCTGTAAACACCATGGAATTCTATTATTCTTTCTGAATTCTCTCAATTTCTACATTTCTCTACCCATAAGTAGTTTTTTTTAACTACAGTACTGTATAAATAAATGCATGCAATATACATTTATTCCTGTGGTTTATCTGACTAATTCAAGTTAAAATTCTCAGTACTTTAAATTTGTACTAGATGACCACTAGTATGCTACTGGCTCCTAGTCATAAGTATAAAAATTAGAATGGAGGAAGCTAAAATGCTTCAACATATGTAAATGCTAGGCTTTGTGTTGTTATGTAAAAATCTATTTTATTTTTTAAGTGAGACAGACTACTAATACTGTCTCACCTGTCTGCCAATTTACATAATTTCTTCACAACTTTAAAGAGGAAGTTCTTCTAGAACTTAAAAGTCAAGATATACATACATACATGCGCACACACACACACACACAAACATACACTCACACACTATTTTTGTTGTTCTTTTTTTATCTTTTAAGAGCCAAATTCGGATATGTTCAGTGGATGAGTTAGAGAACCATTTGTGTTCAGACTACAACACCACGGGTTAGTTCAGATGATCTTTTGAAATCGTGGCCTTATCCGATACTCAAAAAACATAAGAATTATACAAAATAAGAGGAATAAAAATAAGAGGTAAAAATATGGAACTGGTAACAAATATGTCAATTTTAAACCAAAGCTGCTCATCAAACCAGTCTTCAGTCCACTTATCGTAATGCTGCGCTTTGACAATATTCACCTTCTTTTCTATGACATCAAAGTCACCAGAGTTGTAAAATTCTGAAAAGCTTCAGTAATTTATGTAGCAGATAATTTCTTACAGTCCAAATTATGTTTCGCTTCCATAGACAATGCTGGTTCTTTGGGTTCTTGCTTAACTTGGTTCACAGAAATGGCAACTTCTGGATTTTCTTCAACTTTAAAACCAAATATAAAAGAAAAACCCTAAAGGTTAATATAATTTATACCACTGGAATCTTTAGAGTTATATAAATTTAGAAGCAAAGCATAAAGTAGTAGCTTGGAAAAAAGAAGCAAGCAATTTAGAAAAGCAGTTGGTATATTTGAGAAATTAGTATTTCTGATATCTTAACAGTCATCCATATTAAATTCCCTCAGTATGCTTCTAGTAATGGAGAAAAAAAGAGACCATGGAAACTATTAAGTTATTCTCCTCTAAAGATACTTTGACAAAAAGTCAGTCCATATTTGATAAAATGATGAGGAATATCTCACATTTAAACTTAACCGTCTTTAAAAATATGTGTGAATAAAGGTCAGGAAGTCTCACATTATTTGAAAATTATTTGCTTTGCAAACATTAGGCATATGTATCACAAATTCACAGATGCATTACCATTCCCACACAGTTTCCATATGTGGTCATATATCAAGAAAAATGTTCCCTCCCTAGAGAAACTTCACTACATAAATACTTTAGAAATAAATATGCATGTCTTAAATAATAGCTCTGACTTAGCTGCACGACCTATGTTTGTTTATCTGAAATATTTCAGGATGCACAAAGTACTTATGTGCAAATTAATCTAAATTAATCTAAAACTAGCATACCAGCAGCACTACTGTGAACTAGCAAGTGGAATACCTAAAATAAAAATCTTTCTCAGGAATACCAATTTTTCAGTTTCCATAGGGAACCAAGGTTAAGGTTCAGAAAGGTTTGTCAAACATATCTAATGCTTGTCACATACGGATATTTTGGAGTTTAGCCCATGCCATAGAAAAAATAAATAGAAGATATATTTAAATGACCATGAGAATAAATATTCTGGTGATGTCCCTCAGATCATCAGCTAACTTGATACATCATACAAGTTCAAATTCAAAGAGGGTCTCCTTTAAAGTCATCTGAATTAGAGATTTCAGTAATACTTTGGCACATTACGGAGAGAGGAAGTTTGTTAGAATGGAAAAGAAGCTTTGGAGACAGACCTGAGTTGATTTCCCACTCTGTCACTTACTAGATGTGGGTTTTGACCCTGGGCCTGGGTTTCCCCCTCTGTAGAATGGTGACACCACCAACTATTTCATGGAACTGTAAAGATTAATTCATGTTAATTCCTTTTCCCTCTTTTCTACTGAAGTTCCTCAGTAGTGACAACTGCCACAGCCCTCTGGATAAAACGTCTTAAAAGTAATACTTCCAATAAATTTAAAAGACAATGATTCTTTTCTGGAAAGAACTATCTCACACTTTTCCTTACCCAGAAGAATGATGATTAAGAATGGAGGGGAAACACCTATTTTAAGGATAACTTCTATGAAGATGTTTGCTCTTAAAAGCAAAAAAAGTCTTTTCCCACAAAAATGCCTATCCAGAACAATTTGTGGGGAGTGACATAGGTCAAGTAGGAGTTAACAGTTTATTAATATGTTGACTGGGTTCATTACAAAGTGACGTGGTAACAAGGTCATGGATAAAACTCAGGTCCCCAAGTCTTGCTGGTTCCCCTTCAATTTCCATAGAACTCAACATTAAAGTCTGTAACTCAAAATATTTCTTTTAATCTTTACATCTTTCCATTTCATTCTATTTTTGTTTGTATCAATTTTGCCATAATAACCTTCATATTAGTTTTCCTTTTAGTTTCTCTAATTTTTTTTCATGCATTCTAGAATGACCTTCCAGATCTCATATTACCACAAATTTTCCATGTAAAACTAGGTAATTAAAGAATGAATAATTTCAATAGAGAAGAAAAAATTTAACTTTAAGTTATTAAAATGTATGAAAATTTTCCCTTTTTCTTGTAGTTCTACTTGGTTTATTTATGTTATAAACCTACTAAGTAGAAACAGTTTTTCCTTTTCTGTAGTGTCATAGTGATGATAGTCCATAAAAGTAAAAATAAATAAAATTATAAATAGATTTCAACTTACTAAGAGCTGGGTGGCTGTCTATAATCTGTATTGGAATGGTCTGCACATTTCCCAACAGAATCCGATCAACACTTCCTTCCAGATTCTCTGTATCCTCAACATCTCCAACTTCCACCAGCTGATCCACTGCAACCAGATTTTGATCTGGTCCTGGAAGGTTACCCATGGTCGACTCAATACTATTTGGGGTTAGACATGTATCTGTTTGAAGGCTATGGCTTTGATCAAGCAGTAGAGAATTGTTACTCATTACAGCATTTCCTATTGAATCCAGAAGTCTTGAAGGACTGGAGGAAGGATGGTTATTTACTGATATCAGAGTTGGTGATCCATCAGGAGAAGTGAATCTTGTTTGCAACTGCAAATCCTTTTAAACCGAAAAAAGTTACATCAAAATGTCTGACTTTACTATGTATGATTTTCTCTTAGGATATATTATTCTTTTGACACAAAATTTAAATAAAAGAGTACAGTTACTAACAAATTCTAAGTGAGGACAGAAACAAGAACCAAAGGAAGAGTAGTAGTACAACTAAATTTTATTGCATGCACAGTTAACTCAAACTTTTTCAAAACATATTGTTTAAATTATCATCTTTAATCAAGATACAAAAAAAGTCAGGGAATTAATAATGAAAACATCTTTGATCATTGTTAATAATTCCATAACAATTCTGTAAAATCCCTAAGAGAAAAACAGAGGAGACTGAAGAAGAAAGAAAAGGGCCTCAAATTTGGCTATGGGATATTTACCTGTAGTTGTGTGAATATTTTTGGCTGACATGAGGAAAGTGAGGAGAGCACATGCGCTGATTCTGGAGACAAAGAACCCCTTGTCTGATTTGTATCTACTAGAGTGGTAGTTGACTCTCCTGGTGAATTTCCTAAATTATATAAAAAAATAAACTAGTAAAACAAAATTTTTCTGGCTTCTAGGCTACTATACTTTACTACAACCCTTACTATCAGAACTAGAAAAGGAAGTAAATTCAAAGATTTGAAAAGGTCTTTAAGAAGTTATCTAGCCCACTATTTCCAGAACCTGGTATATAATCAAAATCACTAAGGGAACTTTAAAAAAATAGAAGTTCCTAGGTTCGATCTCTATTAATTTTAATTCAGTATATCCAGGATTCAATGTAAGAAATGCTGTTTTTTTCCTTGAAAGACTCTGCATCCGTATTGAGACCATTTTTCCATGCTATGATGTTGGATCACACCTAAACTTCTCTAGATGTGGGAATACTATTGATCCTCTCAATTACAAAGACCAAACTTAATACATCTTTGGTAGCCCTAGTATCTAGGACTATACCTGGTATAAAGAAGGTACTCATAAAAACCGTATTAAATTGCTTTCAAAAACTCATTTTGGAATAAATGAATGAGTAAAACTCTCTATTTTCATATCTCGATTTTTAAAGTAAATTGTCTTTAGGGAATTTGATTCCTTCACATGTAATTCTTACGTTAATCCAAACATATTCATCTCCTTAAGTAAATCAAAAATAAATTATCTGGAGTTTCCTGGTGGTGTAGTGGCTAGGCTTTGGCTCTGTCAACGCTGCGGCATGGGTTTGATCCCCAGCCAGGCAATTACCCACATTAAAAAAAAAAAAAAAAAGTTGAAAAAAAAATAAATTATCGACAACTATTTATTGCCTTCATACTGTCATTGAGTAATTTTTTAAATGACACTGGTATTAGAAAAGAATGGATTTAAGCATTGGTTTTTCTCTGAACCTTCAACATACTACTTAATTCAATTTCTAAGCTTCAGTTTTCTCATCTGTAAAATGAGAACAACAAGAGAATCTTCCTCAAAGAACTGCTAAGACGATTAAACAGCACTCTCACATTTCTGGACTTCTTGATTTCTAATTGTCCTTCTGCTCCACTCTGCTGCAGTCACCCACTACTATGGTCATACCTTGGACTCTGAGGGCTGACTGGAAACTATCCAGCTATGCAATATGAAAAATAGAGGCAACTGTGGCTGGCTTTTTTCTAGACAGCCCTCATATTCTACATATATAATCTGTAATTCAAACATCCCCTTTTCTAAACACAACCTCATATTCTTCCAAGAATTTTGCTCAGGTATTCTACTGCAATTGCTCTTCAACCTCATGTGAACCTCCAGTCAACTGATTCCTCGTTTTCTTCAGATACATCAACTGTTCCCTAACAAAATTCTCTCCCCATCCAGCTTAGCATTATTGGCTTTATCATTTTAATTATACTCTTGCAAATATCCTAACTTCTCTTTCCTCTCTTGTTCTTTTGTCATACCTGCCTGGTAAAATCCTACCTCTGGATGAAAATGGCTTCCACTGCTTATACATGTGAAGCCAAATGCCATTCAATAAGAAACTCACTGCTATTACTAATTCCAATTCATGATTATCAACCCCAATAGAACCTTACCTATATCTGACATCCTTACAATGTTTCTCTCACTCTTACATTAGATGACATATAATCTCTATTTTCCTAAAATCTTGGACACCCTTCCTCTCTCATTATTAGCACTTACTTAAAAAAATAGAAGCTATCAAATGGAAATTTCCTCAATTTTCCATCACTGAAACTATCACGTGCCTTCATCTATATCTATCTCTTCAGATCTCTTCTGTCTTAAAAATCCTTTCCTCATTCCCATAGCAAACCTGATAGTTCCCTTCATAGCAAACTTCTTGAAAAAGTGGTCTCTGCTTTGTCATTCATTTCCCATTCACTCTTCAATCACCCCAATATGGCTTCCTCCAATCCACTCTATTGAAAGGTCTCTGATAAACAAGCTTTCCAACCTGATCTCATGGACTTTTTTCCTCTTCCCTGAAGCCATCAGTAATATCCTATCCTTATATCAATGTTGCTGAGTTCAGTAAATGCTATAATCAGTCAGTTGTTCATGGAAGAAACTCTGGAGTCATCCTAGATAACTCCCACTCTCTCATCTCCCATACCTATTCAATCCATAACCAAGGCTGTTGAGTTCTATTTTTCAAATGTCCACTAAATCTGTACAATTCTAACATAAATGCCACAACTGTAGTCTAAACCACTAACATCTGTCAAATGGACAGCTGAAAGGACCTCCTAAACCTGTTTTGCTTATTCAATTTTATCTCTGAGCAATATCTATGCCTAAAACCAGATTTTCTTAAGTTCCTTGAATATGACAAGCTCTTTCTTGCTTAGCCTTCAAACATGCTATTCTTTTCATGGGCAAATTCCTATTCATTCTTCAGTTCTTAGTTTAAAAGTTGCTTTCTCAAATGTCACTTCCCTACCCCTTGGACAAAGTTATATGTGTACTGATATTCTCAAACAATTTTGCAAAACTGTCTCATGGTACTTTCCATACTAGTAATTAATTAAAACATTTGCTTAGTGTCTTTTTCTTTTGCTGAACTTTAAATTCAATGAAGCAAGAAACTTACTTTTTTTATGCTCAACATTTATAATACCAAGGTAACTGAAATATGTACAGAACAAATGAATAATGCTAAAGAATTTAGAAGTTATTCTGTAGGCAGAGTGATTCACAGGTTAACAAGTCAAAGAATAAGGAAAAAATTGTAATGTATATAGTTACTCATAAATTTATTCTAAGGCATTTATTTAGGTGTTAACTTTTTAGCAGGCATTATGCTATGAACTAGGTATATTAATTTGAATAAAATACAATCCTTGCCCCACAGGAGCTTAAATCATAATGAAAGATACAGATGTAAACAAAAAGATACTATGTTAAATGCAGAAATAAATACAAAAGTAAACACCTAACTTTATATAGGGTGTGAAGTTAGGAGAGCACTTAAAACCAAGGAAAATTGCTATCTGAGCAGTAAGTAGTTTGCCATGCAGAAGAGGAGAAAAGATATTTCTAGAAGAGAGAACAAAAGGGGTGAAATAAGCTTGGACTACTGAGAGAACATACGAGTAAGAATATATGAGAAAAAGCAAACCATACAAAAGGGACAATAGTTTCCTGAGCAGATTATTTTAGGATTATTAAGATTAGAATTAGCCTAACTTTATAGTAAACTATGCTAGTAATCAGACTCAAAATTTCAATCATTAAAGAAGCATAAAATCTGATTATAGAAAAAAATTTAAATAGCTGGAGCTATTTTTATTTATTTATTTTGTATGTGGGTAGTTCTCTGGCTGGGAATCGAACCCAGGCTGCAGCATTGACAGCACCAGCGCCGAAGCCTTAAGCCACTACACCACCAGGGAACTCCTGCTGGAGGTATTTTGATAAATGCTAACATAGTTGCTCTTGTCTATTTGGGCCATGGTTTGCTTATTCCTAAAATGTGATTAGATGAATAATATCTTAAGTGTCATCTAGTTTTAACACTGTTTGATTTTATATTTTAAAGGTGTTTAAAATAACCTACCTTCAGCAAATGTAACTGTCACGGTCTCTCTGAGAACATTCCCACTATCTGTAGTCCACTGAAGCTTAAAAGGGAATATTTATTTCAGTAAAAATAATATTGCATTTAAATTGAAATACTATTTTGAAAGATCGATACAACTCTGATATTTTATTTAGTCATAGTACAAGTATGCTTTATTCTGTAATTACTCTGATCTTCACTTGTTTATATTCTCAAAGCAAAGTACCCTTCACTGTCCAAATGCATTAGCTTCCCAAGTTCAGACAGCAAGATTTTGGAGAGCAAGTGTGGATAGCAAGGACCGTTGCTAACCAAATTGCGGTTTTTCCATGAATTCTGAATAGCAAATAATTAAGAATTATGGATAGCAAAGAAGAGTAGCTCTAGTTTAAGAAAAAAATCTAAATCTATTGCAGTTACTGAAGTTAACTTTAGTAGTGCTACTGAGATTTTAATACCATAATCACTACATGCATTACAATTAGTAGTTTCTGGGTAATTATATTAATCTCTTTAGAGTAAAAAAAATTTTCATAGAAATGACAAGTATTCAGGGGTAATCACAATATGTGGTAACACTAATATCCAGATATGTCATAATCACTTCGTGTCTTCAAGTCTGAACTACTGTATTTAAATTTACCCATCTATTTTTAAAAAATGAGGAAATATACACAGTATGTGTTCAATAAATGTCTGCTAAATAAATAAGATATACTTTTTATAGAAATAAACTATGTTGATTTTTAAATACTATTATTATTATAGTCAGAGTTGGAAATTCACCAGTTTTTCTTCTTGTAAGAGTAATAAAAAAAAATTTAGTCCAATTATCATCTGAGAGTTCATAATGTTTACATTTTAAGAAAAAGTTACTATTTTTCTTATATCACAGTTATTTACATGGCCTAATAACAACCATCCCTATCAGGCCAATTAGTAATAGAAGCTGAGAAAAATTCTGTAATAAAACAAGGAATTACATTTGTAATCATACCGTTGCTGGAATAATATCTGAGTTACATACATTATCTCCATTTCTCAAGGATTTCTGTACTTCATGAATGTGATTTTTTATATCATTTACAGTTGGAAAAAAGGATAAGTTATGTCTTTCAGGTATTTCATCAGGTTTGAACAGTTCCCTTTCCACAAATTTTCTGTGGAGAATATAAAATGGAACAAAACATAAACAATCTAGCAATATACTTTAGATCAAAATAGAAAAAGGTTCTCTTTTAGCATACACTTCTACAAAGCATGGCCTACACCTTTATATATAAGTAGTTTATATTTTTCCAGTTATATTTTTTCCCATACATTAAATCAAAGAATTCATGTAGATTAAAGAAATTCATGTAGATTTAACATTGGTTAAATACCTGTAGATCTTACAGTAAGCACTGACATTTTTATGAATTTTTTTAAAAATCACTATTTTCAATTTAAGTATATTTTTGTTTTGTTTTGTTTTTTTGTTTTTCTTTTTTTTTTTTTTTTGTATGTGGATAGTTCCCTGGCCGGGAATCGAACCCAGGCCGCAGCTCTGACAGCGCCAGCGACAAAGCCTTAAGCGACTACACCACCAGGGAACTTCTAAGTATATTTTTGAATGCTTACTATGTCAGGCATTGTACTGAACACTTCATATCAAGCATCTCCTATAAACCTTACTATAATCCTATGAGTTAGGTATAATTAGCATTCCCACTTTACAGATAAGGAAACTGAGGGCTGCAGAAGTTAAATAATTTGCCCAAAATTATAAACCTACCTGGTAAATAAGAGAGCTGGGCCCACACCCAGGCTAACTGCATAAATATCATGTTATATTGCTTCCAGAAGGCATCAATTAACATTATATGAAATATGATCTGCTTGCAATTTACAAGTAGATAAATGAGTATGTAGAAAAAAAGGTGGCATTGCCACATAATTGAATAAAAATAGATACATAAAAGACATGATAAAATTCAATATATATATTGAATCTTAAGAACAGAGGTATACTATGGCTACGTGATATGATCTACTAAAGGTAATGCACCTTTAGTAGATCATATCACGTAGCCATAGTATACCTCTGTTCTTAAGATTCAGGTTTAGTAAATAATGGATGGCTTTACCAAATTTTTACTCTGTTCTAACAATGCCTCTATAGAAATAAACATAAATGTCTAACAAAGCAACTAAATAAGTATTAATTAGGAAATAATCCTTGGAAATACTCATTGTGTTTTTCAGGTCAGACTACCAGTACAAACAAGGTGCGTTAAGTACCAGAAATCATGGTGAAGAGCACAAGCTGTAGAATCAGACCTACATTTCAGTTCTGCCTCTACCTCTTAAGCCAGTTACTCAACCACTCTGAGTTTCCATGTTCTCATCTGCAGAATGGGAATAAATATACCAACTTTATAGAGTTGTAAGAATAAATGAGATCATGAATATAAAGTTCTTAGCACAATACCTGGCACACACATGGTAAGTGCCACATGATAATAATTAATTATTATATATCCTGAGTATCAATAAACTTAGACCAGAGTACTACCATATTTTTTTGAGGTAATAAAATTTTAACTGCATTTCAAATAGCTTAAAATAAGTAACTTGGACTAGGTTTTAAAATCTTTGGTTTTATAAAGTTTTTTTTCTAATGTAAAGGTACTTATTATATAATTTAATTCATATGTCATTTAGAAATAGTCCATTTTGCCAAATCTGAATATGAAATATCTCAAATGAGTAATTCAAATCATTACTCATGAGGAGGTTCCCTGGTGGTGTAGTGGCTAGGCCTCAGTGCTATCAATGCCACGGCTTGGGTTCGATCCCCAGTCAGGGAACTACCCAGAAAAAAACAACAACAAATCATTACTCATGGCCTGCCAAGCATCTGCTGGGATGTTATCAGTTCATAAATAAAATTATTTTAATAAATTAATAAACTATATTCCTTATCTACTCTAATAGTATATATCCTGGAAAATGTCTATGAGGTTAGTGTATTATTTAAACCAATAAACAAAAATGAAAAACATAAAAGAACAATGTGTTTCTACTGTACCTTAGCTGTTTCCTTACTGCATACACTTGTTCTATTCCCTGTGATACTAATTCTTGAATCTTATGTGCTACTTGAGGATGCAGACGTGAGGGTAATGTACAATTCTCATCTCTAACTGCAGTTTCCTCTTCTTCAAGAGAAGGCACAGGAAAAGGGGAAGGTGATATAGGGAGGCAAGGAGTCTCTAATTCATGATACTGATGAGCTTGCTGTGTAGGTAATTGTACATACCACCTGGTAAAAGAAAATATTTAAAATTATATTACTAGTCAGAGGTAAGAATCATAATTATTTATGTGAATACTCATTAAGAGAAGGAATAATCTTAAAAACATTATATATAATTATATCTTATTAAATAAATGTAAATTTAAAAATTTACAAATAAATATAAATAAAATTTAAAATGTATTTCAAATCAAAGTATGGATATAATTCAGAGTCTACCAAGACTGAGCTATCTGGGACAATCTTCTCTGACAGGAACCCGACATCCTGCCCCTGTAGTGCTCCAGCTCCTGTACAGGCCTCTTACATAGTAGTGCAGTGTAAAATACAGATGCTAAGAAAATGAAGTGATCTGGTAGGATACTGTTTTAACTGACATTTTTGTACAAAATGCTTGCAGTGATTGATATTGCTTGAAATGGAGCTGACTTAAAATGCAATCAATCTTCTCCAAACTAAAGGATGTAATTATTGAATCTATTCATTTGTCAGATATATGAAAGTTTTTTTAAAGAAAACAAAAACTATATTCCATACTCTTAACCTCATTATACAATTGCACATTCTCCACCTGGATTGACACATAAAGAAAGAAAACTAATATTTCTTTTTTTATTCAAGACCTTACTATTAAGAAATATATAAATGGAATTTTATGTGGGCTGAAAATTCATTTCTGGCTGCCATAAGTTATCAAAGATGGGTTAAAAAGTACAGGCAAGTCAAGTTCAGCTCCTAGTAAGTGTCTGAAACAAAGTACTAAATATATAGTGAATATGTTGTTAAATATGTATTTATCATTTGGGAAAAAAAACTACCATCTGGTATACAGAACGCTTTGGTCAGATTTATCCACAACATTTGGCAGATAAACTCAATGGTTTATATAGTGGCAAATAATTTTAATATGTAGGGAACTACTACTGAGACATCTACCTTATAAAAACCATCTCTTAATGAAATAACTGGAAAACAATTTCTCTCTTACAGAAGGAATTCTTGCAAATGGAGCTAATTAATTTATAAAATAAAAGAACTATATAAACATCATACCTAAGAATACCACCAGCATCTACCAAGTTCTTCTTTAACATGTTAAAGGCTTTCTCTTGCTCCATTCGGATTATTTTCCTATCAATTTTGGGGTCTGTTGGAACTCTATATTCTGGAAACTTTTGTACCTTTTTAATGTAAATCCTTTTTATAAGAAAAAAAAGAATTTGTTTCATTATATTGTAATATGTTCTTTTGTAATTTGTTTCATTATATTGTAATCTTAAGAAAATTTAATTTATTAATCAGAAGTTGACTTGAAACATTAAAGTTTAGGAAAAATTCAATAACTAGAAAGCACTTGGAGGATGATGTGAAATATATGCTATATTCTCAGTCCATAATATTTAGCAAATTATCAATAATCATGACTTCAGCAAAAATATCTAAATAGTTATACTTTATAGTATACTATATACTATGCTACAAGAAGGGACCCCCCCAAAATGAACTCTATCTTCTGGAGGATGGGCCCTTGTAATACAGACTTCCCCTGCTAGGTGAGTGTTCTGGGAAACCATCTTGTACCAGCTAGTGTTGTGAGAGGCTGTATTGGGCTTTAATGAATTATTTTTGGAGGCTCTTTCAACGTGTTTGCCCATTTAATGATGAGTGATTTAAACAAACAACGTGCAGCATGATACTGCACCTGCCCACATTGAGCTGAGTGTTCAGTTTTTTTTTACCAAAAACTGCATGACCCCCGTGCTCCACCCTGCTTATCCACCCATTTTCATCCAAGTGACTTTTATTTTGTTTCCCCAGATGAAAAATCCTCAAAGAGAAATGTTTTGCTGATGCAGAAGAGGTGAAACAAAAAACGGCGGAAGCACTAAAGGACATCAAAATTGACAAGTTCCAAAACTGCTTTGAGCAGTGGAAAATGAGTCTCGATAAGTGTACTGCATCAAACAAACGGTACTTTGAAGGTGACTGAAATTTAAATGTGTAATAAATACACATTTTTTATAAATAAATTCCATTTTGGGGGGGTCCCCCCATGTATTATATTCTGAAATAGTTGTTTACTGATCTACCCCACCAATATTTTAAGTTACCCATGATTAAGTAAAATCTTATAACTCTCAGCCTCCCTCTTTCCCATGGCACCCAATGTAGTTGCTAAGCATGGAATATTAGTAAAGGATATTATAACAATCTTTTATTGGTTCACATTTTTCATTCTCCTAGAGCATCAGTTCCCAAATCGTGTTATGTGTACCCCTTGGCGTATGTGCTGAGCCATTCAGGGGTACGCAAAAAAGAATCAGTCATGGTGAAAAACAAGTGAAATTTTAAAAAATGAACAACTTTAGTTATGGAACAATAAACATTAATTTTGAAGCACCATTAATGGAGACACTTCAAAATTAGATCACGTTAGTGAATTATGATTGGTGAGGGCATGGCTGTGAACCCTTTCCCCAAACTGCTCTTCTACCAATCATTATACAGTTTCTGAACAATCCATTTGCCACCTTTCTAGAACTTCCCCAAACATACAAATACATCCGTAGCCAGGCTGTTTGATCAGTTTAGTTATTGACTGAGTAACAATATTTACTCATGATTCTTTTCAAGTAGTTTTTTTATTTAATACTTAAATACTTGATCATCATTATCAATATTTCACTATATTACGAATATTGTAAAATTTAGTCTGTGGTTTGTATTTTTAGTGTAGTAATTTTTCTTTCCTAACTTATTGCCTCATTTCCACTATTTCACATTAAGGTAGGCACTGAACACAGGTGTCAGTATTTAAAAACAGCTGTTTTAAGAACAAGAGGTACAATTTATAAAAATGGGTTTAAAAGGGGTATACAAGTGGAAAGAGGTTGGGAACCATGGTCCCAGAGCAATAAGTATTCTGTAGTCTTATTCTATCTAAAACTTACTATGTTGGCTTCATACATTGCTGGTATGAATATAATTGCTAAAAGCTCTCTAAAAAGCAACTTTGAAATACCTGTCAACATTTAAAAAGAATATAACCTTTCCCCTTGCGATTTCATTTCAAGGAATTTATCCTATAGATACACTTGCACAAATGTACAAATGGGTACAATGTTATTAACTGCAGCTTTGTAAATAATAATAAAAAGTACTTTTCAGAGCCTACATGTCCATCATTAGAGGACTAATTAAGCAAATGTTAATTCATCCATAAACAGAATATTATATGGCTACTAAAAAGAAGGAACCATGAAACTATTATATGTCAATTATATCTCAATTTTAAAAAGAAATTTTTTTTCTTTTTTAAAAAGAAAAGAACCAGTGCTTTTATGTGGTGAACACATAATGCAACACATAGATGATGTATTATAGAATTGTACACCTGGAACCTATGTAATTTTTACTAACCAATAAATTTAACAATACGAAAATGTAAAAAGAAAAACAAAAAAGAAAGAACCAATGCTTTCACATACAGATATGTAATCATGTTTGAGATATATTGGGAATAAAAGCAAAGTGTAGAGTAGTATATTCAGACTCATATGAAGCATAACAGCTATATAGTAAATAACCACAACAGGCATTCATAATGGAAATAAATCAATGTGAATTCATTGTACAGTACTACCTACCATTTAAGAAAAAAAAAAAGTTAGTAAGTTTTACTAAGATCTTCAACATCTAGGAGGGTAAAAAAGAAAGTACACAAAATATCTTTGGAAGGTTACTCAAGAAACTGGTATGAGTTGTTGCCTGAGAGAGGAACATAGGAAGCCAGGGGAAGGGAGAACTTAAATTTCACTATATATTTTTTGGTACTGTTTAAACTTAATAAAAGTGTGCAATAGTAGCTATTCAAAAATAAGTACTTAGTAAGAAACAAATGAAAGAACATAAAGCTTACCGGGCTGGACAAGTGGCTTTGTAGAGCTGACAAGACCTGCTTTCCTGCTCACTGATTTTTTTTAACTGGAAGCCTTTTCTCCTTGGCCCATACTGACACTCCATTACCACAGCTCTACTCCCTGTGGGTCAAAACCAACTACTGATGTTAATTCAAGTATCCATCTGTTCTGGATACTAGATTTAAAATAACTTGGTGGGGAGTTCCCTGATGGTGTAGCAGCTTAAGGCTTCGGCACTGGCGCTGTCAGCGCTGCGGCCTGGGTTCGATTCCCAGTCAGGGAGCCACCCACATACCAAAAAGCAAAAAAAAACAAACAAACAAACAAACAAAAAACAAAAAAAAACTTGGTGGTGGCAATGTCAAAACCTATACTTTTAATTATAGAATTTTAAGGAAAGAAAACATCAAGTCTTACTAAAATGTACAGTCAAATAAATTTAAAAGCTTATTGTAATATTTACCAAACGTACCACAGTATGGTAAAAAAGCTAGTAAATATCACATTCACTGATTGTCAATTGATATTTACAAAAATGTATGATTTTAATAATAAAATTTAACATTTTATAAACAGAAATTAGCAAATGCTACATTTATTAGTAAATATTAATGTCATTAAATTGTTTATTTCTTTTTAGAATTATTTATTTCATTTTTCCTATTTGGGTTGTTAGTATAATGTGATAACCAGTCACTATGATGGCCTCCAATGATCCCTGCTTCCTAGTACTCTAGTGTCCATGAGTAATTCCCTCTCCTAGATCATGGACTAGACTTATTAACTTACTTCTAATGAATATGGCAAAATTGACAGGATGTTATTTTTGATACTATGTTATACAAAAACCATGACTTCCTTCTCAGGTACTCTCTTGATCTTGTTTGGACTACTCTGTCTGGGAGAAATCAGCTGTCATGTGGTAAGGCAGCTCTGTGCCAAGGCCCAATGTAGCAAGGAATAAGGCTGGCCAACAACCTCATGAGTGAGCTTGGAAGCAGATCCAGCCCTAGTGAAGCCATGAGATGACTGCATTCTTGTGACAAAATACAAGGCAGAACCATCTTGCCAAGCTGCTTGGATTCCTGATCCCCAGAAACTGAGATAATAAATGTTTGTTATTTTCATCCACCAAGTTTGGGGTAATTTGTTACATAAAAATAGATCATGCAAACAAACAGATGTGAAAACTATATGGTTTAAGATTTTAAGTTGCATATCCCACTCTATCTAGGGTACAGCAAACTTTTTAAACATAAAACCAAAAACACCCCCCAAAAAAAGCACTTGTGATCTTGCTTCCCAGCAATGGTCATCAGATTGGCTCAAATAAACTCTAATAAAAATTCTCATTTAAAAAAAAGATAAATTACGGAGTTCCCTGGTGGTGTAGTGGCTTAAGGCTTCAGTGCTGGCGCTGTCAACGCTGCAGCCTGGGTTCGATTCCCAGCCAAGGAACTACCCACATACAAAAAAAAAAAAAAAAAAGATAAATTAAAATGCTGATAAAGCTGACAAAAATGTAAAACTCCTATTTAAAAGACACCATAAATAAAGGTAAAATAAAAATAACAGTTTAAGGAACAGTATTTTATAATACCTATAACAAAAAATTAACGTGCAGAATATAAACAACCATAAATAATTTTTAAAAATAAAACAATGAAACAGAAAAATGGGCAAAGTTTATAAACAGACAATTAGGGGGGAAAAGATATTAAATAAACAAAGAAAAAGATGTTCAACTTCACTAGTAAATGGGGAAATGCAAATTAAAACAATAGGAAAATCCTATCAGACAGAAAAAGTCAAGAACCATATGCTTTCACTCATATGTGGGATATAAAGCTGAAAGCAACAAACAAACAAGACAAACAAACCAAAACTCATAGACATAGACAATGGTTTAGTGGTTACCAGAGAGTAAGGGAAAAGGAGTGGTAGAGGAGTGTAAAGGGGATCAAATATATGGTGATAGAAGGAGAAATGAGTCTGAATGGTGAACACACAATGCAATATATAGATAATGTATACAGAATTATATACTTGAAATCTGTATTTTTTTTGGTGCTTTCCAATATTCTTTTTTTTTAATTAAATTTATTGGGGTGACATTGGTTAGTAAAATCACATAGGTTCCAGGTGTACAATTCTACACTACATCATCTACGTGTTGCATTGTGTGCTCACCACCCAGAGTCAGTTCTCCTTCCATCATCATATATTTGAATCCCCTTCCCTCCTCCCCTATGCCCTTCCCCCAAAATCTATATAATTTTACTAATCAATGTCACCCCAATAAATTTAATAAAAATTTTAAAAAGTACTATCTTATACTCTTCAGATCTACAAAACTAAAAAATTTGACAATATATTAAAACAACTGAATCCACTGATCAATCTTATCACAAAAAGATGTCATACATAGGTAGCAATAAGAAGTACACAGGATCTATGAAGTATTCTTCCAAAATACTTTTATAAAGATTAAATCTTGGGGGTTCCCTGGTAGTGTAGTGGCTAGGCTTTGGCGCTCTCAACACTGCAGCCTGGGTTCAATTCCCAGCCACGGAAACACCAAAAAAAAAGATTAAATCTTCATGTAGTCAAGTCTCTAGATCTGATAGTTTACAGGAAATACAGGAACTAAAAGAACATGTTAAACTATACCACAGAACTGGAATCAGCAAACTTCAGAATATAACACTCTACAGAACAAACTACCTGGGGAAAACAGAAGAGGAGTTTTTAAATGAAAAGAAACTTAAGAGATATATTAACCAAATATAATCTGTGAACTCTGGATGCAAATTTGAACAAAACTATGGAAAAAATATTATGAGGTTAAGTGGAGGATGTAAACATTGGACATTTAGATGAAAATAATATGGTATCTGGAATTTGCTTTAAAATCATCTTGGTGGTGGGAAATGAGGAACGAGGAAGGGGTACAGATGAGACAAGATTGACCATATGCTGACAGGTGTTGAAGCTTGATGATGGATACATGGAGGGAGGGGATTTCATATATTATTATTTCTCCTTTGATATACATATGAAAATTACAATAAAAAGAAATTTTAAAGTCTAACAATCCTAAATCATACAGTGAATGTGAGAATGGGAGCTTTTCATGTATTGCTGAAAGAGTAAAAATTGGTACAGGTCATCAATCCCTTATGTACATTTCTGAATCTAAACAGCTCATAAAACAAAAATTTTTGGAATTAATTTGGCTCCAAAATCTGACCTGAATTTTATGAGACTATTTATATTCTTTATTTATTCCTCTTAGTATGACTATCCATAAAGTATTACTGTGTTTTATCATGTGCTATTGTCTACAGAATACTTGCTAGAAGTATTTTGTAATACTACCACATTATAATCCAAAAGTTCGGAATTCTAAAATACATCCGTCCAAAAAATTTTTAGAGAAGGGATTTTGGACCTGTACAACCACTTTAATGAGCAGTCTGAGAGAATCCTATGAAAATGAAATAGTCGTATTCCACAACTCTGCAATTTCACTTTAACCTATATTCTCCAAAAAACTAATTATATCTTTTCAACAGAAAACACGTATATTATGGAGGCCTGACTATTGAGTTTTTTGTAATTAGAAGTAGGAAACAATCAAAATGGTTGTTAATAGAAAAATAATTCTATTTTTGGTTATATGCTGGAATGTTACATAATAATTAAATTAACTAGGATCTGTAAGTAACAATATCTTTCAAAAGTAAGGGTGAGTAAAAAATTGATTATGACAATGTTTACTATTTATATATATTTTTAAATATTGAAAACAATAAACATTGTTTTATCTGTATGGAAAAGTATAAAAACAGAGTGGACAGATACACACCAAAATCATGTAGTGGCTGCCTATGAAGAGTTAAGAAGGGGATTAGAGCTACGGAGTGGAAAAATGTTGCATTTCTTTTATATAATACTGATAAACTGGAAGAAAGAGTTATATTTATCTTATCTTCTAAGTATTTCTCTTTACCCTCAGAGGTCCAGGATGAGGCTGCAAACTCTTCCAGTTGAATCAGTACACACACAGTCCTTAAATAAATCACTTATTTTTAGGTTTTGTGAGATCTGATTAGTCTGAGGGTGAATCTCTAGGAATTGTCTGAAACTCTACTGCTTTAGTAAACACTATCCTAGTGCTTAAGAAAACTATATATAATATACCTGATGTTTGAAAACCCTAATATATAACTCTTACTTGTATATAGGATCTATACATTAATTGCAGGGCTGTAAGCTATATAAAATGGACACAAAATTGTCCCACAAGACAAATCAAGATAAAAGCAGAGAATATTGGGATTGGATGAAAAAATAAAATCCAAGAGATATACAAATTTAAAATAATAAAATTGTGAGAGAGCAACAAAATGGGAGCGTGAGAGGGACCCCTGAAAAACTCCTCTGGAGATTACAATTAATAAAACACCTATTCCTCAACCAAGGACCCTCTACACAATCACAGCTAAGACACCCACTCATCGCATTAAAGTCCCTGCAGGCGGGCAGAGGGCTGAACAGAGGAGAAATAAAAGGGGAAGAGCAGGGATGTGGCTGGCACAGGTCCCTGCTTGGAACGGGTCCCCACTTGGAACTCTACCACTGGAGAAGGGAGAGGAAGAAGGTGACGGGAGAGCACTCCAGACTTCACTCGGTCTGCAGGACAGAAAAAAGGGGGCCTAGAGGCAGGGGCATGAGATACCACAACCACCTCACTTGGCCCCAGGAGGTGCAGACCCAGCCACAAAACGCAGTAACCAGACTTCACTCTGGTCCCCAGAGGAGGGGGAGCGACTGGGTGGTGAGAAGCCACAGCACCAACATTCCAGCCAGGAAGGAAAAGGAGAGAGATGGGTATGAGCGTGTTTCTCTGCCCACAACCAGCACAATCCAAAAGACCAACAAACAGGACAGCTGACCCCAAAGCTCAGGGTAGAGTCTGTGCATGGGGCAAACCCATAACAGAAAGGCGCAATCACTCCCAAACTCCCTGCATGATCCCCAGGGCCACAGAAAGAAAACAAAGCCACAAACACCCCTCCCCCACAGACTTTTGCTCGCCCAGTATCAGCAGCGAACACCAAAGAAACCACAGCAGCATTTTTGTCAAAACGAGAAACCAGACAAAGGGAGCTCAAATTAAAGAGATGGGGACAGATGACCCATCAGAAACAGAGCTCAAAGTAACAATTATAAAAATGCTTAAGGAACTGAATGAAAATTTCAAGAGACATAACAAGTATCAAAGAAGACTTACAAACCAATTTAAAGGACCAAAAATAATGACTACATTAACTGATAAGAAGAACGGAATAAAAGTCACTAAAATAGATAAAATAGAAACGCAAAGCAGTGATTTGCAGGAAAAGCCAGCAGAAAACACTCAACCACATCAATTAGAAAATTATTTTCAAAAAAAGGAAGATGGATTGAGATTCCTCTGGGACTACATCAAACGTAAAAATATCAGAATAATAGGGGTACCAGATGGGACAGAGGAAAAAAGGGATCAAGAAATTATTTGAAAACATAATGACTGAAAATTTTCCTAACCTGGTAAAGGAAATAGACATACAAGTCCAGGATGCACAGAGAATTACAAATAGGATGATCCCAAACAGGAATACACCGAGACACATCATAATTAAAATGGCAAACATTAAAGAAAAAGAAAGTTCTAAAAACAGCAAGAGAAATGCAAGTAGTAACTTAAAAAGGGATACCCATTCAACTCTCAGATGATTTCTCCCCAGAAACTTTACAGGCCAAAAGGGATTGGCAGAAAATATTCAACGTGACGAAAATCAAGGATCTACAACCAAGGATAATGTATCCAGCAAGGCTAGCATTCAAAATTGAAGGACAGATAAAGAGCTTCTCAGATAAGAAGCTAAAGCAAATCCTCACCACCAAACCAGTACTACCAAGAATTTTAGAAGGACTTCTTTAAGATGGGAGGAAGGATGGGAGAGTGGGTAAAATAAGGAAAAGGGATGGAGAAGTTTAGTTTGATTGTTAACAGAAAATTGAAAGCAACAAAGAAACAAAACTCATGGTCACAGTCAATAATTCAGTCATTACCTGAGGGTAAGGAGGGAGGTGGGTGGGTAAGAATGTGCAGGGACACAAATGTATGGTGATGGAAAGAGAATTGACTCTGGGTGATGAAGACTTAATACAACATAGAAGATATAATATAGAATTGTATACATGGGACCTATGTAATTTTTACTAATCAATGTCACCCCAATGAATTTTTAAAAAATTAAAAAAACAAAATAATAAAATTGTTTACTGTTTAAATTGTATTAAATATGCCTACCTGGAATTTCAATATTTTATATTCTATTTTCAGCATAATATCTAAAGGAAACATTATTCATTTAAAACATTAATTGCAATTTTACAACATAAATTGGTTGCATTTACTATAAGTTTTCTTTAGTTTCTTTATCAATTAACATTCAGTTGTCATCTACCAAAAGAAAATGTATCACTTTAGAAAAACACATTTTTACAATAAATCATAACTACTGCTGAACCTTTTAAAATAATTCTTGTAAAAAGTACCTGCATTGACAAATGGAATTCCATCATATGGGACATACTGGGATTTCCACATCAAACGTGTAGCTGGCTTGGCTGGGCTAGGAGATTGGCGGGTCCCCCAAACAGTCTGGGTTTGCTGCTTGTGAAATGTTAGGACACTTTCTAATTCAGTCTCGCTTACACAGTAGCCACGATATGAATCTCCAATTTTCTGCATATAGTAAAAATTAAATAACAAAATTATTAACAAATATGTTTCATCGTACAAAAAATTTAATGAGGTAGCTGTCATTGATGAAAGACTTATCAGCTCTCAAAAGTATATGTCGCCCTCTGATCAATGGTAGATTACAACCAGTGGGTCTGATCTGAATTCACCAGCTTCATCAAATAGATATTGTCCAAGTATTTGTTAGAGAATGCCAAGCTCACTGCCACATTATCAAAAACTTGTTTAAAAGAAATAATATTTAGAGAAGATAGCTTGAAGAACATATCATGTATACATTCTTTCAGATATTTAAAATTCTATCCCTGTATCCAACCAGATCAACATAAAACTAGCCACAAAGTACTGGTTCCCTGTGGGGGCTACTTTACTGAAATTGATACTGATAGGATGCCATGAGTCTATTTGAAATCATATGAAACTGAGATGGTATCTTATATAAAAATGATTCAAAGAATCTGTTCATTACATAAAGATTCTATGATAAGCTTTCTTTGAGAGAAATTCCTGTCTGACCTAAGTATCAAAAATAGTTAATTTTTTTATTTTATGGAAACTAGTAAAATACTTTTATCTAATGGACACAGAATTGAGTAATTAACTAGGTTTCCCCTTTTGAATGTGCTTAGATTATAGACAAGTGTGTGTACGTATGTGTGTATATTAAGATACACATTTCTTACTTCTATTTTATGGTTCCATTCTTGTTTTTCTTTATTCTTTAGCTCCACTTTAAATTTCTACCATGCTAACATTTTGTGTATTTTTATAGTATCAATTTATTTATATGTATTTATTTATACCTTGCCTTATTTCTTTCTGAAACAAGGCAAGGTATAAATAAATCATGTAAATAAATTGATATAATTTACCCACAACTATATGAGTATCCCTCAACTAGAGGAGAAGCTTTTTCTATACCAACAGAGAAAATTAACTGTGATCTCTTATACTGAAATGCATATAGACCTAGAAATGACTCCATGAATGTTTGCCACATAGAGGAAATAAAAACAGAGATGTGGGAATAGAGATCTTTAAAGTAAATATTTCTCCTTGCAAGAATAAATTTAACAAATGGAAGATATCAAAATACTGTTGTGGCTATATTTTTGGCCATAATTTAAAAAGCTGATCTGATGCCAAAAAATACATTACCTACAATTTTCCCTAAAATGAACAAAAATACCTATGCATACAAATTTTCTTCTAGCTTAGATATTTCTTCAACAAAATACCTACAACAAACAGAACTAGGAACATAAAGTCTAGTTATAACATTTTTCTACAAATAAAATGAAGGTAGTATATAATGTCAATGAAAGAAAAAAATTCAGAATTGGTACAATATAACCAGATCCATATCAGAAAACAAAAGTTAAATATGGTATTGAAACTTATTTAATACATTTTGGTCAAATCTAAAATTTGCCTATAGAAAAATTCTATATGAATTTCCAATTAAGTGGAAATTCAGTTAAAAAATGATTACTAAACAATATTTTGAAGCAAAATGCAGAAAATATTCCTCAACCACTAACCAAAAGTTTTTCACTATTTTTATAGCTTAGGAGAGAAGAAAGAATCCTTCACTGGTAGAGATTACTCAGTTTGTTGGACAGCTTTAACAAGTTTCTTACAAGATATATGTTGAGTAAGCCCAAAAAAATTCACCATGGTTGTAAAAGATGATGATTTAGTCATATAATTGTAAATGCATTAATATCCATAGCATTTGTTGAAGTTTATAATAATAATTTTAACACTCATCAAACAACAACAGTAACTTTAGGGAACTCTGAAAAACTATGACTGTTACTATATATAGATATACTTAGAAAAGCAACAGTGATAATGTCCTCACTGCGGCCTGGGTTCGATCCCGGATCTGGGAACCGACCAAAAAAAGAAAAAAGGATTAAAATGGTAAAAACAACAACAACAAAAAAAAAAAAAACAGTAATAATGTCCTAACAAATGCAACAGATTCCATCATTAGATTTTATTATTAGAAATGTTCTCAAAAGACTAAGACTGCAGCAATGTTTTTTTCTTCCCATATTTTAAGATTTGTTTTTAAAATGAAGCATTTTAAGAGTTAGATACTCATTACACCACATATGGTTTACATATGAAGCATGGTCCCTTTCCCTCAAAAAACTATACAGTCTACACTAGATGTTATGTAATAATGAACAACCCCAGCTAGTAAATAATTAGTATTAGTAATAATAAATACCAAGGAATTTAAAGAGATAAATAGGTAAAAGCTAAAATAATCAGCTGATTATTTATAGAAAAGATATACAGGACTTGCATTGGGATTTGAAGAATAGAAAACTAAATAGAAGAAAAAATACGTATTAGGAAACAGAGATAAAAATGAGTGAAGGGAGAGATAAAGGATTTTCTCAAATGTTGTAAAAGGTTAAGAAGACTAGGCTAATAAGAATGAAAGATGAGTTGGAGAAAAGTGGGAAATAAAATAGGACAAGACAGGGTGATACCAGATTATGGAAGATCTTGAAAACTAGCTACAGTGGCTAAATGATGTGGAAAAAATAACACTTGGGCAGTGAGAAATCACAAGGAAATCAGTATTTAAAAACATGTAGTTTTAGAAAACTACACAGTAAGACCAAAAATGGAAGAGTCAAAAAGATTAGAAGGAAGGCTATTACTATAATCAAGTTCAAGATAATAAAGGTCTGTGGAAGAAGATTTTTTGCCATCCACCTTCAGGAAAAAAAAAAAAAAAAAGACACTTCAAGGAAAAACTAAAAGAATCAAGTGACTACCTGAATATAGGAAACAAAGAAAATAGTCTAAAACTATGTGCCTGGGTGTCTAAGGAAATGGTATTTGCCATTACACAGACAAAGAGTTTAGGAAGTAAAGATAGATATGGCATGGTGGATGATTCCTGTATAGGGTATTATGGAATTTGAGGTGAAATCCAAGTAAAACTTCAAGTAAATAGCTGGAGATTTGGGACAAAAACAAGGACAGAATTTAAAAACTGGTGATAGTGATATGGGAATCAGTTTTATAAAAGTGAAAGCTGAAAGTCAACAAATTTGACAATCTCTCCAAGGAAGGAACTGTAAAAAAATAAATAAGGTCAAACAAACCTTGAAGAGTTTCCACTGAGAAAATGAAAAGAAGTACAAGCAAAGAAAGAAAGCAATGGTCAAAAGATTTTTTAAAAAATAGGGAAACATAATGGCAAAGTTTCATGGAGAACAAGGGAAAAGAGTTGCAAGAAATGATACTGGTGTGTTATGATCTCTGCTTTAACAGAGCTTACAATCTCTAACAAATAATAGATAAGATTTAGCATAAACATGAACAAAATATCATGAATACAGCCTAACTGTATTCATAAGTGGACATTTTGGGATAAATTTTAGTTATAATCAATTAAGTGAATCTAAGGATTATTTTTAACTCACCTCACAGCTCCTAAGACGGCAGGCCCATATAGGTGTATTAGAAGAAAGTGGCTGAAGAGGAGATGGAAAGGGTTCTTCAAGTATCCTAGGACAGGGAAGAAAACTATATAAATATACATTACAAATTATACACACACACAAATACACATACATACATAGCATTCAGTTGCTTTATGCTCTTAGCCAGAGTCAAAGACAACATATTAATAAGAAATTGTAATAATATTGACAGATTGATCTGATGGGTATATTAATTATAATTTTCTTTAATCATTACTATTTTAGTAACTGCTAAGCAAAGGCCTAAGTATGTCCTCCTAAGCAGATGTAGTTCCAAAAAATTCAAGTATTTTATCATTCTCTCTAAAAGTTTATTTTATACTCTTCTCATTACATAGTTATTTCCATTTATCAAAAAATGAGCTAACAGGGAATTCCCTGGTGGTGTAGTGGATAGGCTTCGGAGCTCTCAACACCACAGCCTAGGTTCGATTCCCAGCCAGGGAACCACCAAAAAAAAAAAAAAAAAAGAGCTAATAAAACAGCTTCAGGTAGCTTATTAAGAATAACATGATATTATGTCAAGTTTAAGACTAAATGTCATACTGTATTAATTTAAAAATATCTTCTGTTCTCCTTTCATCACCATATATTTGACCTCCCCTCTCCTCTCTGGGTGGGGAGCACACAATACAATATATAGATGATGTATTATAGAATTATACACTTGAAACCCATGTCACCCCAATAAATTTAATAATATATAAAAATTTAAAAGCATACTTTTATAGAATGATTAAAAGAATATAAATACAAAAAACCATGTCTGTATTTCCCTAAATTATTATAAAACATTATTTTAAGGCAAAAATAAAAGCTGAAATAGATGCTAAAAAAAACAGTTTAAACATTTTACCACAGAGGAATTAAATCCATCAAAATGATGAAACCATTAAAAATTTTACAGACTAGAATAAATTATTTCTTTATTGTAAAAACTCTATTAGGGAGTTCCCTGGTGGTGTAGTGGCTAAGGCTTCGGCGCTGTCAACGCTGTGGCCTGGGTTCGATTCCCGGCCAGGGAAATATCCCACATAAAAAAATAATAAATAAATAAATAAATAAATAAATAAATAAAAGGACCTTTCCTTAAAATAAATAAATAAATAAATAAAAATAAAAACTCTATTAGTGTCAGATGTTTTCAGGTTGCTTTAAAAGATTACAGGCAAATGTCATTAGGAAAAGCAGCACTTTGGACATGCATATATGTCCAAAGTGCTGCTTTGGACATATGATGGGTATTTGGACAGATATGAATATAGCTTTTAGAGCAGTCTCCTTGTTGCTAAGCTGCCATTAATATAATTAAAGATATATTTGGTGACAGTTATTCTGTTCCCTGAATTTCTTTAGTTTCTAGATCTTTTCTATAGTCGGCCAGCTTTAGATGTAATAACTTAAAAAAAATATTTCCCATTGACTCTTTCCCACTGACTCACCTGGTCACTGTCTTTTTGGGCAATGTGAGGGATGCCTGTGGATGAAGAATATAACTACTGTTACTGTCTTCTTGAGCATCCACTCTTAGAGTTGGTAAGTTTCTGTCGCTAAGTTTTTCTTCAGAGGCATCTTAACAACAATAACAAGAATAATGTAACATCAGTATCTTGAATAAGACCATGAGAATGTAACTAAGTAGAACTCATATATTTGAAATAGGAAAGAAAAAAATATGCTTTGCAGCTAAAGATAACAAAACTTACAAGGCTTTATTGAGAATTTCTCTGATAAATGTGTTTACTTTCTAATTATAATAACTGACTATTGAAATTCTGTAATTAAATTTTTGGAACTTTTATTGAACAGCTAGGATATAAGAGGGGTAGAAGTAATTATATTAGGAGTTTCATGGTGTAATAGGAAAATGTAAAATGAACTCTTCTTTGTTTCTATACCATGTTTATAATGTTTTCTGCAAACTATATTTTTTTCCCTTAAGTTTTAACAACTATTAACAAAGACAAACAATCATAATGCTAAGGTAAAAATATCTACTCTAAATTATTAACTATGAATGAACGACAAAAATAGTGTAGCTATGATGTAAGAAAAGAAATTCAGGGAGTTCCCTGATGGTGTAGTGGCTTAAGGCATCAGTGCTGGCGCTGTCAGCGCTGCAGCCTGGGTTCAATTCCCAGTCAGGGAGCTACCCACATACCAAAAAGCAAAAAAAAAAAAAAAAAAAAATTCAAATAGATGGAAAAGCAAGGGAAGTAAAAGGAAGAGAACTAATAGAGATATTATTAAATAGGTAAAGAAAGAATAAAATAAAAAGAAATGGGTACTATGAGTCTCCTTTCTGAATCTGAAGGAACCAAGGAGAGAGGAAAAGAGGAAAGAGGATGAAAAGAACCGTTAAAAAAAAGTAAGTCGCAAGGCTAACAATAACATTGATGAAAATATACAAATGTAAAATCTTCTCCAGTAGCCATTAGCACTATCTTGTTATTTTTTGCTGTTATTATTAGCATATAATTAAGAAGAATTTATTTTATGCTCACTGGTCATTTGGGAGGAAGCAAGAGTCAAATCAACCAGCTTCACAGAACTGCAAATGAAATCAGACAGCTAACCTAGACAGGAGTTGAAAAATGAACCTGAAATTCATTTGAGCTAAGAAATGTTTTCTAATTATTCAGTTCACAATCTTACCCAAAGAGATTAATTTTAGCACTGACTTTCATTAAGTGATTTTCCTAAATATACATTTGTTTTTTAAAACATTCTAAAATCCCCTATATCCCATTATTACTCACCCTGAGGACTATTCACATCCACAAGCTGCCCCTGAGGTATAATTACTTGTGCCATTCCTGTCTGGGTAGATGGAATTACACGAAGCACCTGTCCATTTTCTGATGGGCTGGTAACAATCATCTTAGAAACATTAATAAAAAAATTAAATGCATAAGCCTACAATAATTTAACAGAACTACTACTTAAATTATTAAAGATATGCTGGGAGTTCCCTGGTGGTGTAGTGGCTTAAGGCTTCAGTGCTGGCACTGTCAGCATGGCGGCCTGGGTTTGATTCCCAGCCAGGAAACTACCCACATACAAAAAAAATAAAAAATAAACAATATGGGCATTCTCTTCAGGAGTTCCCTGGTGGTGGAGTGGCTTAAAGCTTCAGCGCTGGCACTGTCAAGGCTGTGGCCTGGGTTCGATTCCCAGAGGGGGAACTACCCACATACCGCACCCCCATCGCCACGCAAATTAAAAAAAAAAAAAAAAAAAAAAAAAAGATATGCCTACCTCTATTGTCCATACTATTATTACCTTCATTTTATGGATGGAAATGCTGAGATACATAAAAAATTTTTCCAAAATCTCAGAACTGGTAAGTGGTAAAGCTAAGATTCAAAACAGGCAATGTGACCCTTTGTCCTATGATTTTAACAATGTATATGGTTTTTCATGCTATTAGTTTAAAAACAAGTGACTTATTAGATGTGTAATTAAGTAGGATTTATTTTTATATCTCTGCATTTATATATAATATATACTATCTTGGTCCATAAATAATACTATAATACCAAGTCCCAAAAAAACATAGGGAACAGTGTATATTATACTTTTTTTTTCAGTCTAACTGAACTCATTGACTCAAATTTAAAGGAATGTCAACTAAAGTTACCTGAAGTTGAATAAAGACATTCGAGCCTATCATTTGAAGATATAACTGATACAGGATCTGGAACAAATAATATCCCTTTTTTATGAGATGGTAATCTATACCAAATCTTTTATTATGATTTTATAATAAAATCATAACTCAAATCCAGGCATTACTTCTGCTGGACCCTGTAAATTATGTGAAAACAATTTTGTCCTATATTTCCAGACTTTTTGGATACCTGTAAACTTTATTACCTGACACAGTTTTACTGTTTTACATAAAGTCTGCTGTCCTCAGTTTTCTTTATTGCAAAGTAACTCCTAGAAGACCTGGTACCTCTTGTGAAGCAGGAGCTGAGAAGACTCCTGCACTCACCATGGCAGAGGAAAAGCCAAGGAAGGAGTCAAGCTAGAGAAGAACGATCATATTAATTAGAAGATGGCTGAGCAGGATGGTTCTGTGATGTAGTTTAAGATTAAGAGGCATATACCACTTAGGAAACTAATAAAAGCCTGTTGTGAACAACAGAGTTTGTCAATGGGGCAGATGAGATTCCAATCAATGAGACACACACTCCTGCACAGCTGGAAATGGAGGATGAAGACAAAAGTTATTTGTTCCCGCAGCAGACAGGAGGTGTGTACTAAAAAGAGAAGTGCTACTTTACTCCAGAACTCTATCCCCTCCAGACCAAGAAGACATTCTCAATCAGAACACCATGCAATTTGGTTCTACCACATCCTGACTCCTACAGTATAACTATCTCTATTCTTTCATTTTCTCCTTCCTCATTTCTATATTGTACATAAAGTAACTAATGTATATATGCACAGACATTTGCATTTTTTTAACTAAATGGCCAGAGGGATGTTTTGATTGACAGCGAATGGAGATGGGAGCGGGGAAAATACTGGTTCTGTGAAAATATACCATTCTCCATAAGTGGCATGCTTATTCAGCTCTTATCTTTATATTCCAATAAGTTATTTTGCTCTCACTGTTTTAACAAAAAAGAATAACATAAAAATCCTTGCATACCTTTTTCAACTGAAGAATTTTATAGTTTTTCATTTATCATTGTAAAACCAAGAACAATTTTAAAACTTTACATAGTTGCTCCATGTAGGGCAGTCTGTCTTTAAGTAGGGATAATCTACTCTAAAAGAAAGAAATCCTAGATAGTTTTCTCTTCAAGTCAAGCATCTTATTGTTTAAACTTCTTGTTAAAAAAAAATGTTATGGAAAAAGTATTTTTTAAAGCAATATAAGTCAATAACGTCAAAAAAAGTAAGGTACTCTAGTAAGACTAATACAAATATACATTTACAAGTAGCACAAAACTGTTTATAAAATATACTCACCATTTGTGCATTAGAATCCCCCAATGACTGAAGTTCATATTGAATAGGTTGCCCATTTTGGTCCACTAGGTGGAATTGCTCTGCAGAAAGAGTCTGTGGCTGAGTCAGGGATCCTGGCACATTCTGTGATGTGACTGAATTATCTGTTTCATGAGTAGTGATGGGTAAAACTCTACCAGAACCATTTTGTCCAAAGGACGGATCCCTGGAGTCCATACAGATTGGATGCTTTCAAAGAAAAAAAAAATCACTTGGGTATTTATAAAATACAATGTTACAATTTTTTTAAAAAAGAATGTTTATAATGGAAATGAAAAGATATTCATTTTTCAATTAATTATTATTCACTTTACATTTTGCAAAAGTTTTCACACAGACTGATATTAACAGAAAGCAGTTCTTAAATGAAATTGTTGGGTTTTATTATATTTTATTTCAACTCTATTGAAATAAGATTGTCCATGCAAACGCAACTTGAAATGATGAAATACAACTCAACATACAGATTTTTCCTTGTGTACAAATTTTTGTAAATATATAAAATAAATATATCACAGAACAAACAGCACAAAATGCTAAAATTCTTGAATACATTAAATATATTAGTAACACTATTCAATAAGTATAAATGTTAAACGGCTTATTGTTTTCCCTTAGAATGCAAAAAAAGTTTCCAGTCGAATCCCCACCTCAAATTACCTGAGAATCTGTTTTCGAATCTTCGGAATCATTATGGTTGACTATTAATGAATCATTCGACTGTTCCATGCTGATAGCATATTCAATTCCATTTTCTTCTATTATTTAGTAGCTGAAAGAGTTTAAATATCTGATCAACTAAAGCAGTCAACATTTTTATAGATGTTTGTCTAAAACAAATCTCTCATCTCCCTTACTCTGTTACCCTATACAATTTAGGTTAAATCATTTTCATTCTATAAATAAGAAAACAAACATTTTTGTTAAAAGACTTGCCAAGGTACCACAATGCATTCAAGGCGGAGCAAAGATTAGTGTTATGGAGTTACCTCTTCTGCCCTTAATTACACTCATGTACCGGCTTATTAAGATTGATGTTATGTGACAGGTACTGTTATACCTTTTAAATATTTCTAAAGTTCTCATTTTACAAAGATTTAATGTCTCATTTTACAAAGATTTAATGTAAAGAAAGCTTTTTAACTTTATGAGTTGGGTGTGCCCTACTGTAGCACTAAATATTAGAAAAGATCTGTTGGTATATGTGGAGATTATGTATACAAAACTCCTACCATAATATATAATCATTCCACTTAATATTGACTTGACAAGCTTTGAAAATGAAGAAATATGTATTCCAAAAAGTTTGAGCCATTTAGGCCTTGTATAGTGATTTTCAACTGTGATGATTCCGTCCCCCAGGGATATTCAGTAATGTCTCAAAACATATTTGGTTGTCACTCGGGGAGCTGGGTGAGGTAGGAGTGCTACTGGTATCTAATTGGATAAGCAAGGGGTACTGCTAAACATTTTATAATGTATAGGAGAGCCCCAAAACAAAGATGTCAATGCTGGTGAAGTTCACAAACCCTGGCCTGGCATACTGCAGTGACTATAGTAATCTACATTATCTAAAAGGAATAATGTTTCATGTCTTAAAGCTGGAGTAGGTCAAAATTAAACTTGTGAAACATAACACTGAAAATTTATAATATAAAATAATCTCAAAGAATCTTTTTAAGAACCCACCATTTAAAGGAGGAGGAGTCAAATATATCTTCATGGAAGGAGAACTGATTCTGAGTGGTAAACACACAGTAGAACACATAGATGATGTACAAGTTCAGACAATTTCACAAACTCATCCTAGATAAAGTGCTATGTACCTCATTGCTGAATATCACTACAGTTATCTTGGAAGTAAGCCCCTTGGGAAGCTACGCACTGATGCCAGTGCCCTGTGTACCCTTCAAAGTAACTTTGGAACTCTTTTTCTGAAATGGCCATCAGAGCTGTCGTCATACCCAAATTCTGACAATTAAGTTTGTGAACTTGCAACAGTGCACTTACATTGCCAAGTTGTTTGTATAGTGCTGCCAATGTAAGCACATGGTAGCAAGTTTACAAACTTAATTGCCAGATTTGGGGTACGACAACAGCTCTGATGGCCATTCCAGGAAAAAAGGTCCAAAATTGCTCTGAAGGGTGGACTAGGTGCTGGCGTTGGTGCACAGCTTCCCAAGGGGAGTACTTCAACTGTGATTGTAGTGATATTTAGTAATGAGGTATGTAGCACTTTTTCTAGGATGATTTTGCAAAATTGTCTGATCCTGTATTGTAGGACTGTGCACTTGAAACCTATGTTAAAAAAAAAAAAAAAGAAACCTATGTAATTTTACTAACCAGTGTCACCCCCATAAATTTAATTTAAAAAACCCACCCGTTTATTTTTCAAAAGACAGCATAAGTTCTTTCTTTGAAATGTTTAAAATTTTATTTTTTTAAATTAACATGCATTAAATTGAAGATTTTTGTGTGTGTACAAGTCTATGAATTCTAACACACGTATCTACATAACCACCATCACAATCAGCGTACACAGTAATTCCATCACCATAAACCCTACTTTAAATTTATACCTATTCAATAGTTCCTATATTTGAATACAATGAAAACTTATTTTTCTGTGATAGCATCTAAACATACATTTGTAAAATTAACCATTTAATAAAATCTACAAGGTTTGCCACTTCATATTTCCGAAAATATAATAACTACTTATACTAAAACATAAATTGTAATAGGATATAAAGTCACTTTTTTTTTTTAAACAACATGGGGATTCTTTTTTTTTTTTTTTTTTTTTTTTTTTTTTTTTTTTTTTTTTTTTTTTTTTT
>PVJL010002491.1:170000-195730 GCA_004026885.1 Lyroderma lyra | reverse complement strand
CTCCATTCCCAATTTTCTGAGGAACCCCCACACTGCCTTCCACAGTGGTTGTACCAGTTTGCACTCCCACCAGCAGTGTACCAGAGTTCCTTTTTCTCCACACCCTCTCCAGCACTTGTTATTCCTTGTCTTGTTGATAACAGCCATTCTCACAGGTGTGAGGTGGTATCTCATTGTGGTTTTGATTTGCATTTCCCTGATAGCTAATGGGGATGAGCATTTTTTCATATGTCTGCTGGCCATTTGTATTTCTTCGTGGGAGAAGTGTCTGTTTAGTTCTTCTGCCCACTTTTCAACTGGGTTGTTTGTTTTTTTGTTGTTAAGTCTTATTAGCTCTTTATATATTTTAGATATTAGACCCTTATCTGATGTGTTATTTGCAAATATTTTCTCCCATTTAGTTGGCTTTCTCTTTGCCTTGTTGATGGTTTCTTTTGCTGTGCAGAAGCTTTTTAGTTTGATACAGTCCCATTCATTTATTTTTGCTTTTACTTCCCTTGCCTTTGAGGACAGGGTCATGAAGTCTTCCTTGAGCCCTAGGTCTGTAAGTTTAGTACCAATGTTTTCTTCTATACAGTTTATTGTTTGGGGTCTTATATGAAGGTCTTCAATCCATTTTGAGTTAATTTTAGTATATGGTGAGAATTCACAGCTCAGGTTCATACTTTTGCATATGTTTTTCCAGTTTTCCCAGCACCACCTACTGAAGAGTCTGTCTTTTCCACATTGTGTATTTTTTGCTCCTTTATCAAAAATTATTTGTCCATAATTTATGGATTTACTTCTGGGTTTTCTATTCTGTTCCATTGGTCTGTGTGTCTGTTTTTCTGCCAATACCAAGCTGTTTTGATTATTGATGATTTGCAGTATGAATTTAAATCAGGGAGTGTGATATCACCAGCCTCATTCTTTTTATGTAATAAGCAATACAATATTATTAACTATTACCACCATGCTGCACATTACATCCCCATGATTTATGTATTTCTTAATTGGAAGTTTGTACCTTTTGATCCCCTTCACCCATTTAGCCCACCCCCATCCCACCCCAAACCTCATTTCAAATTAACAATAGAAATGTGGATACACATTATGTTTCCTTAAAAGTGAGAAGTTGCAGCAGCAACCTGTGTTCCTTCATTTCTTAAGTAACCAATCAAAATGCATGCTTTGATTGGAGGTAAAACCATGAAAATGCCCTCAAACTCCTGGGGACATGCAGTCAATGCCCAAAATTGTGAACTGGAGGCAGCAATAAATTGTGTGAATGTATATGTTTATATCATTTTGCTAAATGCACCATCCAAGAGCCTGCTATATTGAAACAGTGAAATAAAACTGAAGACTTCATATTGCAAAAGCAATACCTAGCTTAACTGCCCATGGACTACAGGAGTTGACTTTTACTAAGATTCTGGGTACATGTATCTTTTCTTCCCACAATTTTAAAAAGTAGCTCCATTGCGTTGTCAGCTACACTTCACTTGGAAAGCTATTGACTTTTTTTTTCTGTTGCCTTAATTTTCTTCTGTAGGAGCACAGAAGGATGCAAGTCCAGGTGGGCACTGTGTCTTCCACTGATTGTGCTGTGTAACACAGCAGGGAAACCTCTTATCTCAGGCTGGGGGTGGGGGGGTGCCTGTTTAAGAATCATTTTCTTTATAAAAGGTATACAGTAGTAAACACAGCTGTAGAAAAGGTTTTGTATTTTCTTGCTGTTTGTTTTAATCTATTAAAATAATATAATTAAGGCAGGGTGCAAAAATGTCTATAAAATTATACAAACTACCACATTTTACCCAACTCACCGTGTTTGAATAATCTGAATGATTTGACTTTAGAAGTGGTTTTTTACATCTTTGCATACAGTGCTGTCAGATCATAAAAATACAGTGGCTTAGGATCAATGAACTTAAAAATTCTAAATTGATCTTGTAATTAGGATGTTATTAAAGATGACTTAAGCTTCGTTCTTGCTATTTCCTTGCCGGGGTTGGATCATTGCTCTGAATTCCTGTCTGCCGATTACTTTTCTTTGAACTCCACAAGGGGTATTTTTTAATTGGAATATTTATATATCTTTAAGAAGAATAAAGGTTTTGTAAATAGTATCACAGCCAAATCTTCCTTTCAAGAAGATAAAATCTGAGTTTAGGATGAAGAATATGCCTCAATTTCAGTTTGCAAAGACATATAATAATATAATCCCATTTACTTCCTACTTAGATGAACTTGAAGTGTTTTCAGCTGTGGTATATTAAATTCATCTCATAGAGAATGGATTTGAGTGGATACTTAAGGCCTTTTCCTAGCCAGTTATGTTTAAGTTAAATGAATAAACACATTTTAATGTCTTAATTATGAAAACAAAGCGTGCAGAAGTCTATGATCTGCTCTATCATTTGGAAATAAACTGAAAAATCTTATTAGGTTGGAATTAAGTGGAAAATAGCTTCCCCCTCTGGAGATTTTTAATTTATTCAGAATATTTATATAATTGCTTTCTGGAGAATCCTTTGAGATTACATTGTTGAAGACACTCTTTAACTCCAATTGCATTTTTCTTGAGGGCAAGAGGATTTGTCATTGATTTCAGCATGGGAGGAATCTTCCCACTTTTCCTTTCCCTTACTGCCCTCCCTGGGTGAGCTCATTGTCAGTTTACATGGGCTCCAAAGTGTTCGGCCTGGGCCTGAGTTAGTTCTGCGTCAAGTGCATGGGATGAACTTTAAACCTAGGTGGGGAACGAAACCCTTTTGCTAACTCAGAAGATGAACCACCTCTGAATGTCAGTTCCAAGCCAGTGTGCCTGCCTCTCTGGTGGAAGATACAAAGGCCATTCAGCTGAGTTGCCAAAACCAATGACCAACAATCTGTGATGGGTTGGAAAGCCTTCGCCACTTTCGTAATCATCACTATCATTTTCATCTCATCCCAATTCATGGAAATGTGTTTCTTCTAGACAAACATCAAATCGAGTATTTCAGGGCTGTTATCTTAAGTTATTAAATGGCCTTAGTGCCCTAGCTCAAAGAAAAATGAAGCCCCCCATTATAAATGAAATGATTACTCAGATCTATCTCTACAAAATGTCTGACATAACCAGCTTTGTTTATGTTTGAGATTTCTGGGATAAAAAGTGCTCTTAGATGGATGATGATCAATAAAGACATAAAAACAGTGAACTGCTCTGAGGGTATTTTTCCCACTTAACAGATAAAGAAAAAAGTGTCTAAAGCCTTGCAAATAAAAAGCAAATTAAACCTCAGCCCAAGAACAGGACTTCTTTTAAAAGATAGTCCACTCAAAATATTCTAAAGGCAAAAAGCATTTTACGTGCACACACATATATATGTATATGAGTGCACATACAATTCTAGTATCATGTTATAAGGACCTTTATCTACCTGAATTATGCGCATCCAATTGACGTGTAGAATATTTTAAAGACATGAAACAGTAGTTTCCATATTTAAAAGATCTGAAGCCGCTAGATTAAATGTTTTCAGGTGTGCTGATTTGTCTGCGCTGTAAGCCTAAAGGAAAGGATGTGCTTTTGGCACACCTTCAGTAAACAGATCTCCACATTGGGCCAGTGGGAGAACCTGAGTTGCTGCTGCTATTATAATTACCTCCCCCCACGCTCTCCAAGGCTCTGTCCCTGCTAAGTCAGAGAGGCAGTATCTTTCCAGTTCATCGCAGCCTTTCCGGCACCTCATCTTTCTAGAACTCTCTAGAAAGCACGGGTCACCCTCTATTACTTCCAGTCACCCCAGTGCAGACACCGAACAGAGCGAATTACACCCTCAAAGCCGAATAGTGTTTTGAGACCCAGAAAAAGGTCATCCGTGGGGGAGGGGAGGAAAAGTAGGAATATGTAAGGAGCAAATGAACGTAAGGAAAGGGCGTGGGAGTGGTCTGATGGAAAGGAGAGAGAAGGAAAATCGCGCAGTAGTGGACTCGAACCCTGAGGACGGCCCAGGTTGTCCCACCGACGACTCCAGGCTGGGGGAACGTTGGCCATCTGCGCGCTGCTTCTCGCCGACACTGGGTGGCGCTCATGGTAAAGACTTGCGCTTCTAAGGTCCGTCTCTCCACCACCCACCACCGCCCCACTCCACCCCCGCCCCTTGCAGATTCCGGCTACCCGGAGATGAAATGACATTTTTTCCTACGTGTCGTAGTGGGGAGCGCCCTTCTGGAGAAGTTTGATGCCGTGGGGCCGTTTCTCCACGGCTGGGCCCTTCGGTGGGTTTTCAAAGAGGCCACAGCGTCCGCCCCGCTGGACTTAAAAGACAGTTCCAGGCCTTGGTGTCAGAGCCACCCACGGTACCCGCAACAGTGGCTGCTGTGAGACCTGAGATGCCCAGCACGTGCGCGCCTGATCGTGGGTCAGCAGCGGCGGCCAGGCCCGGTGCGGTCGTAGGTAGAGCCACGGTGCCCATCAGGGGACATGAAATGGGACTAGAATCAGACCTCCTCGCCGTTTAACTTAGGGCTCTCTCACCCTTCCGCTGCCTCTAAGGACAGGGTAGAGGGAAACGGGGTGACCTCGATCCAAGTCCAGCAAGTGGAGGCTCTGGACCTTGGGAGACACGCCCAGATTTGGAGCGGCTGGGTGTGCGGGGAGGGCCCACGCTGCAGGAACTGAAACAAAGACGCGAACTGAACGCCGTGCTCCGGCCCCACGCCTTTTCGCCCTGTGTAGCATACGGGAGAGACTTTTTTTGACGGAGAGAAAGGTGAAATTTAGCAAGGTCGAGACTAACTTATTGTAACATGCTGTTTTCCGCCGGATCCCCAAATTCTAAATGTCACCCAAATTCTGCAACTTCCAACCCCATTTTGGTTGTGATGTGCCTTCTCAGGTGCTAGGAACACCCTACTTACTTAGCATGACCGTACTGACCTTATTTCGCTTCACGTAGTAACTTTTAAAACTGTAATAAATACAAAATGCATGGTGTGTGGGGGGGACCCCAGGAAGGCCGCCCGGCTCCCTGCGACACTTGCCTTTGCCGAGGCGCTTTGAACCGTCCCTGGCAAGGCGTCGAGGAAGCGATTCGTGTAATTAAGTAGCAGGATGTGCGGAAGCTGCCTCGATGGGCGCGCCGAGAACTTGGGAGCTGAGGCCAGGACTGCAAGCCCGACGGCCATGGCAGTGTTTCCTCGGCCCTGTGGTTCTTCACGGCCTCCATCTAGGGGGTGAACAGCAGCGCCCAAACCGACAGCTTGGGGGGAGGGTGGGCGGACAGCCGCGGCTCTGTCTGCTTCAGAGATGTCCAGCGCGGCGCAGGCCGCACGGAGGTGACTCTGCACGGGTGGGGGAGGAGCGCCGCGGGACCCTGTGCCACACGCCTCCCTGGTCTGCGCGCGCCCGCGCTGAAGGTGCCCCCCAAGGGCAGTGCGACAATAGCTGTGGTTTTGAGGCTCGCAGACGGCAGAGGCAGGGAGCTGGTGCACGTGTGGCTGCTCCGCTTCGGAGTTCCGGAGCTGGGATGGCACCCTGCTCCGAATTATAGATCCCCAGCTCTCCCTGCCGGCCAGGTTGGGGCCGGAGTAGCTCAGCCGTCAAAGTAAGGCTAAACTCACAGAGACACGACGCATGTAGACACTTGCTTCTTCGGTTGGGGGAGGGAATGATGAGAGGCCAGAGGGTCCCACCCTGGGTGTCCCATGGTACACCCAGGTTCCCGGTCTCCAACACTCTGGAGGAAGATGCTGAAAGGGCCCAAATCAAGCTCCAGCTCCAGGAGATGCCTTTTTAAGGGACATGGAAATGAGGAGTAGATTGACTTACCTTCAATTTCTAAGCTCCTAGCTGGATCACCTCTACAGTAAGAGTGACACTTCACGAAAACAAACTCTGGAAAGTACCAAGGGTTTGGTTCCTGAGCCTTTTGTCCCTTTGCAAGGGAGCTAAGTAAGATGTCTTTAAGGCAGGAAATGAAAGGACTGAGGTACAGGAACCCAGACCTGGGAAATGCTAAGACATGCGCTGGGGGGGGGGGGGGGGGGCATGTCCATAGAGCCAAGAGGGGGAAATTTGTGGGCTTCACCCAGTTTCCCACAAGGGCTTTTACCCCTATCTATGTCCCAGTCTTCTGGGGGTTGCCGTTTAGTCCATTGCAATGACAGGTCATAAGTGGACCATTCACTTTTGCAGGAGCCTCTGACTCGTGAACACAGAGTTACAGACCCTCTATTCCAAAGATATTCAAATAGGTGATCATATTGAACAAAATGTGGGGCTTCCTGCTCTTCTTGGGGATGAGCAATTTGGAAATCATTAAGTCATTTGTGTTTAAGACAGTAATAGTTTATAATATCCTAGGGATTTATGGCTGCAGGAACCCTCTGCCATTAATCGCTGACTAGACAGTGTGCATTCTAGAGCACCCTATCTAGCCCTTCTCTGAGACATACTCACCCCCTGCAGAGGAAGTGCTTGCTGTAAATGTGTCTCTTTCCCCAAACTGCACATTTTCAACACATGTAAGTTCCAACTTGATTCCCAGCACCCTGCTACAAACACTCTTCTCAGCTCCCGCTCCCTGTCGTCCCACATCCCCGATTCCCCATTTCAATATCGGTGTTCATTCCACACGTGCCCCTCGTGCAGCCCCTGGGGGCGAAGAGGTGGGGAGCAAGGAACATCCGTAGCCGACCTCATCTCCCAAACATGTGCATTTTCCGAGGCTGTTGATGGGGACACATTGTCTCCAGACACTACAAAGCTGATGCGGGGGCTTCTGCGATGTCTTGGGTGTTCCCTAAAAACAGATTGACTGAGACCCCCTCACCCAGCAAGCAACAACACATACACATGCACACACTGCCCCCCTCCTTTTTTTTTTTTTTTTTTTTTTTTCGAGCAATGCTTTGTTGTGTTAAAACTAGTTGGACGAGTTAGGGTGTTGCTGCCGCTCCCGAGGCCCTGGCCAATGGAACCCGATCCACCCCGCTGTGCGTAAGCGCGCAATTAAGGATTTAACCAAGGCTGTGCTGCGCCTCAGCCAGCAGTCCGCCCGCCGGAGACGGAGCCTCCGCGACTCCCAGCCTCCTCCTCGCCGCCGCCGCCGCCGCCGCCGCCGCCTCTTTCTCTCCTCCTCCTCCTCTTCCTCCTCCTCCCTCACTCCCACAGCCATGTCTGCTTAGACCAGAGCAGCCCCACAGCCAACTCGGGCAGCAGCCACCGCCACAGCAGCAAGGACAGCCGCCGCCTCCTGGGAGCGATGACAGGAGTGTTTGACAGAAGGGTCCCCAGCATCCGATCCGGCGACTTCCAAGCTCCATTCCAGACGTCCGCAGCCATGCATCATCCGTCTCAGGAATCGCCAACTTTGCCCGAGTCCTCGGCCACCGATTCCGACTACTACAGCCCCAGCGGAGCAGCCCCGCACGGCTACTGCTCTCCTACCTCGGCTTCCTACGGCAAAGCGCTCAACCCCTACCAGTACCAGTACCCCGGCGTGAACGGCTCCGCCGGCAGCTACCCCGCCAAAGCCTACGCCGACTACAGCTACGCCAGCCCCTACCACCAGTATGGTGGCGGCGCCTACAACCGCGTCCCAAGCGCCAGCAGCCAGCCAGGTACGGAGCGTGGGGCCAGACACGGGGGCGTGGGGGGCAGAGAGCGAAGGAGCCAGGGTTCCGGAGGGGCGAGCCGGGGAGGGAGGTTGGGGTCCCACCATCCACTGCAGTAGGGGCGCACCCGGCAGACGGGAGTGGGGGCCTGGGCTCTCCAACCAGGAAAGGTCCCTGGGCCAGCATTTTAGGGATTCTTATAAGAAGCCCGCGGGGGTTCGGAGCGGCGTCTCTGTCCTCTGGCACCTTGGTGGTGGCGGTGATGGTTGGGGGGCAGGGAGTGCTCAGTCTCCGGCTTCCCAACTTTCCGGGGCAGGAACCCAGCCAGGCTTGAAAAGGGGGAAGAGTGGAGAGAAGTTAAGAATCAATGAGCTCTAGTGGCGTTTGCGTAATAAAGGGGAGGTTGGTTGTTGGAATTTTGGGCAAGTGTGCTCAGTCGGTGCGAGTGGGAGTGGAAGGCTGCCTCTAAGTTTCCGAGGGGACTCGCCTGAGAGTAGCCAGGAGCCAGCGTCTCGTGGGCGTCTTGTCGTGCCCCTAGCGCTCAGGGTGGGGTGAGGGGCCGGGGAGCCGCAGCCTGCCCGAGGAAGAGCGCGCCCAGAGCCTTGCGGTTTATCCAAGGCATTTCCAGTAACAAAAAGCCATTTAAAGGTGGAGGAGGGTTGCTGAGGGGTCAGGTTATTGGAACGATTTTTTTTTCTTTGACCATAGGTGCCTAAAATTTCTCTTTCTCCTCCTCACCTCCTTCTTTCTCAAGCGCCTTCAAACTTAGTTGGAGAGTTTAAGAGACGGTTAGTGAGCTTGGGCGGTACGAGAGGAGCATGAGGTCTCCTTGCAGAGGTTTTGCTGGTCAGGTTTGATCTCTTCCCACTAGCACATTAATAATCCTGCTAATATTAGCATCCCCGACTCTGGCAGAATCCAGACCACAGCCCTCATCCTCCACCCTTCCTCTCCCAGGAGCGTCACACACACACACACACACACACACACACACACACACACACTGAGAGGTTCTCCGCCCCTTGCAGAGATGGGCACTTTTGATAAGGTGGGAAAGGGGACTTGCCGCCCCAGGGCACGATGGTAAAACACGGGTTCAAAAAGTCTCTCTCCCCGCTCCGTCTCCACTCATGACTTTGAGAAACGCATCCTGACCTGCCGCCCCTTTCCTACGAAAACATCCCACTACCGATTTCTGTTCCATGCATGACGTGTTCAACTTTAAAAGAGGGGGGAATGTCTTCGTTCCTTTCAGTGTCTCAGGATTTCGTGCATAAGTGAAAGATTTTTTTCTTTTGGCCAAGAACTTATTAGGTCTATTTGTAAAAGAAACCAGACACATCTGTGCCCTCACAGATCTGCAGGGAGATTATGGGGGCTGCATAATCGGCCCTCTGTCTGCGGCGGCCCGGACCGTTTGCTGCTGAATGGAAGGAGCATAGTTTGCTCGTGGGTCTTTGAACTTTGGAGACCTCGGTTAGCGTCTTCCCTGCCCATGCGTCTGGCCTCTGTGGGCCCCCGAACAGACGCTGACAGAAGAGGGGGGGGGGTCAGGCCTTTGAAGCCCGGGGACAGGCTGGCCATGATCACTGCAGAAACGTGGGTGAGCACTGGGTGGGTGTAAAAATAAGTCCCGCTGAAACAGAAACAAGGGAGAAATCCCAGATGCCAAAAAGAAATCTGTATTTTCCAACGCGATGTGCACAAGCCCTCGTAAACCTGAATGAACAGAGTAGGGAATTAATCAGACGGACTCCCTGGCCCTTCCATGATTTGGGGAAGGGGCATATGTCCCTGGGTCTCGTGAAGCAAAGGTGACGCTATGGAGACACAGAGTGAAGCCTGCATGGTAGAAAACTCAAGAACTATATTGGAGGGTTCTGCAAAAGGGCCATTGTCTGCCGACAAGCTCTAACCGGGTCTGTTTTGGTTATTTAGAGAAAGAAGTGGCCGAGCCCGAGGTGAGGATGGTGAATGGCAAACCAAAGAAAGTTCGTAAACCCAGGACTATTTATTCCAGCTTTCAGCTGGCCGCATTACAGAGAAGGTTTCAGAAGACTCAGTACCTCGCCCTGCCGGAACGCGCGGAGCTGGCCGCCTCGCTGGGACTGACGCAAACACAGGTAAATCCGGCCGTGGCCCAGCAGGAGCCCCGCCTCGGTTGCAACTCTGGCTGGGCCCCTGTCCCCGTGGGCTGGGGCCAATGGGATAGCGTGCTCGAGATACTGACAGAGAGACAGACACGACAGAAAGGTACCCACCTTGCGCCCTACCCTCCATGAATCAGGTCGGGTACCGCCTCCAAGCCACGGTGGAGACGGGATGGAGACGTCGCCCTTCCCGAGGTGTCCACCGCTTCGGGCTTCCATGGGCGATGAACCGATATTCTAGCTTGGGGACCAGAGGAGGGGTATTTCTAGGGTGCTCTGGCAGCTCTGAGAAATTGTCTGGTGCTCTGCGTTGTGCAGAGCCTCTTGAGGAGAGCAGGGCCAGCGGCCTCGTGATAGTCTCAGGCAGCAGGCAGGCCGAGGACGTCGCCTCGGGCCAGAAATGCTGAAGGGTCACCCCCTGCTGCTGCTGCTGCTGCTGCTGCTGCTGCTGCGGGGCTCTGGGCCTCGGCCTGCGGGTCGCGAGGACGGGGGCGCTGTTGTACGGGGACATCTCCCTTGGAGGGTCCCCTTCCCTTCACTCCCACTCCAACCTCTATAGAAGAATAAAGAATGTTCGAGTCGCCGCGCAGAGCCGCAGGCGGATTCTGACTTCTCTCGGAGATGAGAAGATGGTGAACGGAGTCGGTGGGGGGATTGGGGGAATCGCAGCTTTACCTCCACGGACTCGCGTGCGCGAGACGCCCCGGCTCGGGCCGTTGTTTTGCAGGCTTGGGCCGCGCCGCGTTCCTTGCGCGCTGCGCCGGCCTACTCGTACGTGCACCCGCGGACCCTCGCGCCTTCTCCCCGCCCCCGGCCCAAACAAAAGACAACGGCCTCCGGGTCGTGCCCTCGCGGCTGCCCGCCGCAGGGATACCGCCTGGGCGCCGCCTGGGCGCCCCCTGGGGCCGGGGAGCCAGGCTTTTTGCCTCAGGCGCAGCCTGGGCCGTAGGCCTCGAGCTGCGGGCAGACGCCAGGGCTGGGCCGCCTGGGCGGTCGGAGGAAGCCTCCAGTCGCGGCCCTGGGGAAGGCGCGGGTAGCCTCTGAGTGTCCCGGTAACGTGTGCCTTTGTTCCCCCACCCAGGTGAAAATTTGGTTTCAGAACAAAAGATCCAAGATCAAGAAGATCATGAAAAACGGGGAGATGCCCCCGGAGCACAGCCCCAGCTCCAGCGACCCCATGGCGTGTAACTCGCCGCAGTCTCCGGCGGTGTGGGAGCCCCAGGGCTCGTCCCGCTCGCTCAGCCACCACCCTCATGCCCACCCTCCGACCGCCAACCAATCCCCCGCGTCCAGCTACCTGGAGAACTCGGCTTCCTGGTACCCGAGCGCAGCGAGCTCACTCAATTCCCACCTGCCGCCGCCCGGCTCCTTGCAGCACCCGCTGGCGCTGGCCTCCGGGACGCTCTATTAGACGGGCCGCTTTCTCTTGCTCTCTTTTTTGGGACTACTGTGTTTTGCGGTTTTAGAAAAATCATAAAGAAAGGAATTCATATGGGGAAGTTTGGAAAACGGAAACAAAAAATGATTAATGTGTAAAGCTTTTTTTGCATGTAAGTTATTGCATTTCAAAAGACCCTCGTCCCCCCCTTTTTTACAGACGAACTTTTTTGCGCAACTGTGGACACTATCAATGGTGCCTTGAATCTATGACCTCAACTTTTCAAAAGACTTTTTTCATTGTTGTTTTAACCGTGTAAATAAGTGTAGATAGAGGAATTAAACTGTATATTCTGGATAAATAAAATTATTTCGACCATTAAAACAAAAATGTTTCTTTAAAAAAAATACTCCTTTGCCCCTCCCCCACTTTATAATGGAATAGTGACATTTTATGCAGGCAATTAAAGGAAGATAGGGCTGCAGAGATCCAGTGAGGCAAAAGGAAAACAAATGGGGAGCTGCTTGGATGCAGAACTCTACGTGTGTGTATGTTGGATGCTGTGCTTTATATGTCTATATACATGTGTGGCCTGTTTATAGTACTGCATATAATAAATATTTAGGTGGGTTTTATTTTTGTCTAACCACAAAAACATTTAGATAATTTTAAGTTTAACCCCAAATTGTTTCAGGTATAAAGTAATGCTAGAATTTAAATACGGCCCTCCCACCCTGTGTGTAAGTAAGAAAGGAGCAGAAATCCCTCAATAACCACTCTGAATTCTAAGCTCAAGGCAATTATGGTAGGGAACTGTCCTCCCGCCCCCAACAGCCTCTGTGTATTGCCAGAGCAATTAGACAAATTACACTCCCTTCAAAGGGAGTTTCCAGAGATGAGAAAATGAAAAAAAGAAAAAGGAAAAAAAAAGGAATGTCCCCTCCTATTACATTTCTTAAAAATCTGAGATGTTTGCAGCATGGCAAGTGGTAGTGCCTTGGACTGGTTGGTGTATGAGTATAAATGTATCTGAGGTCTTTCAGAGAGAGCGAAGCATCACAAGACGTGAGAACAATGATGGGCCTAACTAAATCAGTAGGCCAAGCTGCGCACGTGGGGGGCATTCCTCCTTCTACCAACAGAGGGAATTGTGAGGTGGAGGAAAGGAGTGAGAGCATGGTGGCCCCCTTGTTGATTTCATTTGGTATAAGATAATATTCTAAGGATACATCTTTTCTCTCCACGTTCTTTACCACTTTCTGGTTTCTTTCAGGAAGGAGCTCTCTCTGCCTTGCTTTTACACAAAGCAGTGGTAAAGCAGGTTCCAAACGATGGGGAATTGGGGCAGAGAGGAAGGACTTAGGGCAACCTTGGTCTATGTCCTGTCCTTCTCTCTGCACCTCTGTGTATAGACATCAACAGTGTGACCAGAGCTACAGCCCCCAGGTCCAAGAGCAGTGCTCCCAGGCCTGAATTGTAGGCTTCTTTCTGACTGTTGTTTCATTAGCCTGCCTCTGTTTCCATGGAATACCAAGGGAAATCGTATGTTGGAAATTACAAGACGCAGGAGATGTATTTTACAGCTAGGAAGTCGGCAGCAATAAATGTGACAAAAGAGTCTTCTTGGGGGGGGGGTGTTGGAGATTAAAACATAAAAAATTACATCCTGTCATCTGAGGATTTCTGAGAATAGACCTGAAAAGGCACGCTGTCTGCCCGGAGGGGGATTTACCTGTGCGTTCTCTCTCCTTTCCTCGCCTCCCCATCTCCTCAATTCCTTCCTTTTCTTCCCCTTTCCTTTCTAGCCTGGCAGTTTGGAACGGCTTGGCCCTTGGGGTGATCTGTGGTCTGGCGAGTCTTAAGGCGCACCCCGCCTGGTCCTGGGGTGGCTCAACGGCGGCGGCCGGAGGTGTGGACCCCTTCTCCCCAACCCTGAAACCCGAGCGGCCGCTTCTCCTTTCGCAGCTTCCTCCACACCCCTCTCCAAGCCCCTCCAGCCCTCCTTTCTCCGAGGAAGTTCTGGGTGGCGACGCGCTGTGAGGGGGAAAGCCAGTCGAAGCCCCACTTTGTTTTCTGCTTTGGCAGAGAATAGTAGGATGAGGGGAAGGAGAGGAGGGATCTATTTCCTGCTTTTCTTTGCGCGTGAGGACTTCGGGAGTTTCCATTACTCCGAAAGCCAGGGCTTTCCACCTGGGGAACCCGGCTGGGGACCCCGCGGTTTGTGAGCGCCAGCCTTCTCCTGCGCGGGCCTCCCCGGGGTGGGTGTTTGGGAGGGGGCGCACCCACCGTACCTCTCTAACACTTCCCACCCCCTGGCTGCCCGAGACTGGCAAGAATGTGCTTGGAACATGCTTTCTCCCTTGCTGCACAAAGAGAGGGCAGGTATTTCTCCAGCCGTCCCCGTCGTTTCCCCACCTCCAGTCCTGACTTTGCCAAGGGGATCCCCTCACTCTCACCCCGAATCCCCCCGCCCCGCGCGCGGTCAAGCTGGGGGAAGGGCGAGTTCGGACTCTTCCGAGGAAAGAAGAGGGAAGCTGTTCTTGAAAAGGTACCCCCCTCCTCCTCCAGCCTGGACTCGGTTCGTCGTCGTTCAGGACCCGCAGCCGCGCTGCGACCCCGGCCGGCCGAACGCCGCGCGCAGACTTGGTTTTAGGATTCCTTCCCCTGGGCCAACCTCACTCCTTCCACTCGCAACGGCCTCTTCTCTCGCGCGGTTTTTTTTTTTTTTTTAACTTTGGTCTGGGAGCCGTGGACAAAAATATTCTGGCAAACCAGTCTGCAGCGGCTTTTCCCTGGCACCACGGGGATTCTCCCGGGGGAATTTAACTCCCTGCAGTCCTTCGCCCGAGGATGTAAAAATAACAGATCCTCAGCAAAGTCTAAAAATAGCTCTGTGATGTTCCTCTCTCGCCCCCCCCTTTCTCTCCCTCGTTTATTCCTATATCTAATATAAATTCCCCCGCATATTCCCGGTCTGCCAGACCCCCCTCTCCCCGACCTCTGCCTGCCCCTTGCGGGCCCCCGTTTGCCTTGCTCTCAGTCTAGTGCTCCCAAGACGTCAAGCCCACCCCAAGAGCTCATTTTCTGTTCTGTGGGCCTCTTAATCACCACCATCACGACCACCTCCCAGACCCGCACCCCTGGCTTCAGACCTCCTCACAAAGCCCAGCAGGCCCAGGACATGCTGCAGGCAGGGCCGCTGCCATTCCTTGGTAACCTGCCCGCCTCCTGGGCCCTTCGGTTCCATATTAGATAAATTGGCCTTTGTTTGAGGCTCGTGTTGGGCTAGGCGGATTTCTGCCCTTTTTCCCCCCTTTTTCCTGGCGGCTACCTCCTTGTGGAACAGGGGGCGGCCTGGGCAGTCGAGAGAAGCCGCATTCCTGTGGGTGCCAGGCGGCTCCAGTGCTGAGCCACAGGGCCTGAGACACACACAGAGGAACCCGCAGGCCTCGCTGCCCTTGATCTTGCTCTCTCCCTCTCTCTCTCTCTCTCTCTCTCTCTCCCTCCCGTTGGGGCACCCGCCCGGTAGCCTGTCCACCCATATTCGGATCCACCCAGGTCTCGGCCTCGGCCAGGAGCGTGCTGACCCGCACACCAACCCGCACACACCCTGTCCTGGAGACTCGGGCCAGGCCAGGCTCTCCCCGCCCAGGCCACTGCGCGCTCTCTCCCGCCCCTTATCCCACAATCCCAGACGCGCCGGCTGGCCTCCTTTGGCTCCTTTGATCCCACCGGACGCCCCACGGCTCGCGGCGTCCTGGCCGCGCCGTCCTGGGAGTCGCCCACAGCGCGCCAAGGGCAGGCGGTGCTCGCCTCCTCCTGGCGCGCCCTACAGCTTACTCGGGCCTTGACACCCCTCGGTCTCCTGGGCTTCCCAGCCCGAAGTTCAAGGGATGCCTCCTGGAACTCTGCCCCCCGCCCCCTCCTCCTCAGCGCTCCCTTTTATTCGAGGAGAGGGACCTTTGGGTTACCCAACCACCACCCCCTCCCCGCCCCCTCCCCGCAACCCCTCGGATCGCGCGCCTCCCACTGGCCACTGGGACCTCGCCAACCCCGAGTCCCCCAGAGGCACGCCCTGAGGGCAGACGCCCTCCCGCACCTCTGGGAAGCGCGCCACGCCGGCGATCCGCCTGCGGTCACCCCTCTCCTCCACCCTTCAGCGCCCCCTCCCTCCCACAGCGGCGGGGTGGAGGCTCCCGCCTCCCCGGAGCTTGGGGAGGGGGCGCTCAGGCTTGCTCCCGCCCCCCGCTCGCGTCCCCAGGTTGCCCGCGGTCCGTGCACCAAACTTGTTTTTTTTTTTTTTTTTTTTTTTTTTTCAGAGTCGCAGCGAACTCTGGGCCTCGAAAACAGCCCAAATAGCGGTAGCACCGTGGGATTGGCTAAAATATTTCTCTACGCATCCCGGTCCCCCGCCCGCTCCCGCCCCATCCGCGTTTTCTCTTGCAGCTGACGAGCTTTGGGGTCCCCGGTGGCGCAGGCAGAGCGCACACCTCGTGCCTCCCGCGGAGAGGCGGGAGGGGGGCAGGGAGGCTTCCCTTTCAAGCACCCAGGGTTGCCGGCTGAACTGTAATAACCTGTTTTATAGGTCGAGCTCTAACCGTGAAGATAGGAACCTGGGGAATTTACACGAATCTCTCTTTAAAGGAGAAGGGAGTTCTGTTTTGCAGCAATTAAATGTTTCTGCTCTTTTGTTCGCTGGGACTTCGTATTAGTTCTGATTTATGGGGATCCGAAGGAGTCTCTTTGCCAAAAGCGCCTGTATTATTGAGTCTGTTCCACATCCTAAACCAAGATTTATATAAAACCGTGAAATACCACACATTACGACCTTTCACCACAGGAAGGAAAAAAATGGTTTCATAACATCATTCTACACACACACACACACACACACACACACACCTCTCAGTTTTAGTAACGATTCTCTGGCCAAATCTCCACTATACACAAGCTAGTGTATTTTTTAAGTGGGTGGGAGTGGAGGGCGATAAACAGTTCACAAGCTATGATTTATTTTAAAGCTTTTTTTTTTTTCTTGCAAAGGCAAGAAGACAGAACTATGCCTCTGGAAGCTTACTGTCATCCAAGGACTATTTCTGCTATTTGCCATTTGCAAGGTGAAAGAATAGTGGCAGGAGGCAGGATATGGACTCAACTTTCATCTATGAACAGGGGTCACTAAACAGGGGACATTTCATTATTGCCCTTAAATTCACAAGAGCTAGGAAGCCTGCTTGCCACCCTGCGGGGTGGCCCTGGCTGGGCAGCTCATGGTCTGTGAAGTGAGGGGAGGAGGAAGAATCATCACACACGCTGTCCTAGAGGCTAGAAAATATGCTCAGGAAATTCTCTGTGCTCATGGTGGGAAAATTGAGCTCCTGGGGATATCAGGGCTTAGGTACCCCTGACCAGGATATCCCTACCAGGAACCAGAACAGGGCAGGCTTCATCCTCCTGGAGGCAACAGCTGGAGCCTGGGGTTCGCTTTCACTCTGGGACCAGCACAATGCCCCAGCCTCTCTTGCTGGGACTCTCCATCTCCTTCTCTCTTTGGTCCTTCCATATTGTGAGGAGACTGGCCTTGGGTTTTTATAACCACATCTGGAAGCAGGGACCGTCCTTTCCCCCAAAATACTGGACTTTCTGGAATCCAGAAAGACTCATGTCAGTGACTTGTAGCAAAAGCAGCAGCTGGACTGGCTTCTATGAGGAAATTAATTAATAAAAGTTAATGATAGGATTGAAGCCAATAGCCAACCAAGCGGAGTGGAGGAGACAGCCTCCCAGCCGTTTTATTTAATTAGCAGCCGTTAATATACTTTTTGCTAATATCCTTTAGGACTCTCAATGCCTTGTTCCCTGTGAAAGAGAATGAAGATGGAGCTCAGGAACACTCACAGGCACCCAGAGCGTTTTACACTAATGACAAGAGAGATTGCAAATTCATTTAAGAAAACGGTCATAAACAAGTGACAGGCGCACTCTGGGGCCGCCTTGGTGGAAACAATGGTGAAACTAGCAAGTGTTCTTTGCTTGGGGGAGGGGCACTTCTTTTAAAGCAAGGAAATATTTTAGGAGAGAGAGAAAAAAAAGACAGTCTTTTTTTTTTTTTTTTTTTAAAGAAAAACATTTCAGACTCCAGGCAACAGCAGATGCAACAGTCCTTGCAAACACATCAGCCCTATACATATTGAGATTTGGACACGTAATGCTTCAGACCCCTGATTTGCTATTTTCTTAATTCCTGCTCTTCTTTTTCCATATGAATCAAACAGTCTTTTGTCCTTCAGGGTTTGATTTGATCGCTACTGTTCCCATTTCACTTTTGTATTTTCTTCTTCCTATACCATTACTCATTGAGTGCCCTATGAAATTACAATCGTACATTTTCAACTCAGCAACCCATTTGCAGTGCAAAAATAGGGTCTAAATAATGGCTGAATTAGCCCTACTGGACAGTTTCAGATGTAACACTCTGTAATAATTATATTGCAGGCTGGATTAGGATGCTATTATCATAATCTGGACGTTTACAATTATCTGTAATTTGCAAAGATGCGCCAGGTCTTGATTACAGCAGTTTTTTTTTTTTTTTTTTTGTATCACGCTAACCATCACTAAACAGTGACAGTAATAACAGCTAATTTTGCTGGCAATATAAGAGGTGCTGGGGTGTGCAAACAATTTCACACCTGGATGTGCTCACTGAACCAAGAATATAGAGAAAGAGCTTCTGCCCTGAGACTCAGAAAAATATTCTCCTCTGCTTCTGTTCAGTATAGATTTCTAGACCCTGATCATTGCTTAAGAGATATTCACTGGGGGTAAGTGTTTATTTCTTGCATACTTCAAGGTACAGTTCATATTTCTCTTCTCACAGTTTCCAAGCTGTATGTATTGCTCTTGTAATTCATTATGGACTGCAACTTTGCTTTACAGATTGTTCAATTCTGACCTTTTTATCCCCTGTTAACAGTAAAAGATTTGTCGTTCTGGTGAGTAAAGGATTCGGGTGAGCACGGGGTCCTTAAGAACTCAATTTGTCTTTTTTGCTTTCTGTGCTGTCGGTCTATCTGGTGCAGCAGCTGGCTGCTGGAGACTGCGAAAAGGACCAGGTTGCTGTAAGGTGTAAAGGGAGAGGGCTGGAGATTCCAAGCTAAAATCACTTTGAAAATTGTTACTCAATGCTAGTCCTAGGGAAGTCTGTTGGGGTCTTTATATGTGGCGATGATTTTGTGGCGTCAAGGGAGCAAATGGAGCTCGACACAGTGCTCCTTTAGAATATCACAGGTATGCTGACATTGGCCACGGCAGGTGTAGCCTGACTCTCTTGACTGTACAGCCCTTTTGACATCTTCCTCCACCTGGGAGAAAGTTTCAGGAATAACTGGCCACTGCTTTGCATGCATGGCCTTTGCTCAAGCCGGGGGTGGGGGCGGGATGCCCCTTGTAGAGCTGTTGCCAGAGAAGCCCAAAATCTTTGACCTCGGGGGTGGAGGGGCATGATTGGCTGAGAGGCCGAGCCGAGCTCCCCAGCTCAGGAACCAGTGTGATTCAGGAACACACTGAGGAAGACTCTCGCAGGAAGAGGTGCCATTCTATCTATAGATGACGCTGTTTCCTGACCCTGTAGGCGCTGGAAACAGCTAGAAATGTTAAGCGCAGGAGCCTGAGAAATCTTGGGCTCCCTCACCCCAGTGCAGAAAGGCCTTTCTCTGGCGGCGGGAGGTACCTTTGGACTACATTGTGTCCAAAGATACTGAGATGCTTACTGGCGCCGGGGAGAAAAGTTCCCCTTTACCCACACCGCCCGCAGCTATTGTTATCTTTTTCACATTTTTACACGGGAAATAGGGCCAGAGTCAGGTTCTAGAATTCGAACTCGGGGGAAGTGTGAACGTGGGGAGGCGTAGTAGGCACCGCGACTGGGCGATGCTTGGGCCCACGCCCCTCCTACCTACCCCTCTCTGGGGAATCAGTTTACTATGGGGTCAATACTTTCTAAAGAGTGAAAATATTAACCCTTGAGGTTCGGAGAACCCAGAGGAAGCCCTGTTCCAAGAAGGGTTCTGGGGAGGACTCTTTGGCAAAATGTCTTAATTAAACTCACATTAAGAGATAGAGAGATTGATACAGGCGCGTCCTGACAACACCTCCAATGTGTTAAAATGCATTTGCTGGGTTTCAAAATTCCATGCACACTCACAGTGGTTTGGCATATGTCTGGTGATTTTTTTTAAAAAGAAAAATTAGCGTTGGTTTCGCTATATGGTAGCTTTCTCTCTAACGTAATTTGAATAATTCAGCAAAGCCCCACTACCAGCTGTACTTCTGCAGCCTCTTCCATTCTTTTCAGCATTATAATTTTGGTTAATTTTCAATTTTAGGTCCTACGTCTCTGCAATTTGTGTATGAATAACAGAATAATTTCCCTCTTTTGTTTCGCCTTTCCTGTTCCTGAATCTAAATAAAGATGGCTTTTTAGTATTAAAAGTGGAAGAAAATTACAGGTAATTATCTTTGACGGTAAAAACGCTGTAATCAGCGGGCTACATGAAAAATTACTCTAATTATGGCTGCATTTAAGAGAATGGAAAAAAACCTTCTTGTGGATAAAAACCTTAAATTGTCCCCAATGTCTGCTTCAAATTGGATGGCACTGCAGCTGGAGGCTTTGTTCAGAATTGATCCTGGGGAGCTACGAACCCAAAGTTTCACAGTAGGAAGGGGGAAAAAAGAAAAGAAAACATTTTTCCTAATGTAACAATGCGAATGCTAGAAAATGACAAGACTGATCGGTTTTAAACCATTCTGAAGACTGACTGAGCGTGGAAGTTGCTCAACAAAAAAAGGAGCGGGTATATTGGTAAGTAGTCTTTGCTTTGTGTCTAATTATAGTGACTGTCCTTTTGCACGACTGTATGTCGCTGTCATTATATGGAGCACTCTGAGTATCTCTATTGACTTCTGATAAATGGCTCAGTGGTTTCAAGGTTCATAATTTGAAGGATGCCCAGGTCTGTAGCCATTAATTCTCGCAGTATGGGGCTTCCTGCTTGTATGACGAAAGGACTTTTCATTTCCATTATTTCTGTGCTTTCTACAAGATCGGAGGATGTATTTCATCTAGGACCATGTATTTTCCTACCTAGCTAGCTTGCAAAGGGTTGTAAACATTAAGCAGTCATAATTGTGCATTTGCTTTCTGTTTTTTTCTCTTATTCTTTTCTCTCTCTCTCTCTCTCTCTCTCTCTCTCTCTGTGTCTCGGGTTATAAAAGGCTTTCAAACAAAGAGAAATACAGCTGTGTTACTTTGGCCGAGGAAAAGGAAAACAGAACTCTCAGTTTCAGCACTGAAAACTATTAGATTTCTAGAGGTTGTCAGGGGATAGATCATTCTAATTTTTTTTTTTTTACAAAACTAGATAAATGTGCAGAAATGACAATAAAAACATAATATAGAACAGAAGCTGAAAAAACATCCATGATTAATGTTAAAGTACTTAAGACAAAGGCTAGTGCTGCAAACTGACAACTTCGCAGGCACTTCATGTTTATATATAGGGCTGCCCATATTAGGAAATGGGAATTCTTTTAAGAATGATAGAAAATGTACTGGGAGGGAGGGAGGAGGGGGTGATGAGGTAGAGACACAGAGAAAAATATACAGGACACTCCCAGCGTTTTGTGGCTTTTACTCCATATATGAAAGAAGACAAAAACATACAAAGTATATGTACAACTAAAATTCAACAATATATACAGAAATGTTTCTTGATATAAATGTCCCTATTAGCTTAGTGAATGCCACCAGTTCACCTAGTAAAGGTATCAAAGCAACAGAACCATGATTTTGGTTGTTTCCTCTGTCTTTCCTGATTCCAGTTCAGGGTTTGGGGATGGGATGGAGAAACAGTGGTTTGGTTTGGTTTTGAAATCATCATTCTTGCTCAATGCATTTTGATAAAACATGCAGCGTTCCCTTTGTGGTAACGTTCTAATCTTACAGCCGAGTTTTCCTTATTCCTTTCCTTTTTTTTTTTTCTTTTTAGAGAATGGCTGTTATGCGAGGGCTTTCCTTTCTTCTTTATTCTTCTTTTCTTTTCTCTCTCTCTTTCTTTCCTTTTTTTTTTTTGTCAGTCTGGAATTGGTAAATAAAAATGCAGGAGTCTGAAATGCTTCTCTTTCATCATGTAATGTCTTAAGTTCATTAAACAAGTGAAAACGCTGCCATGTTTGCGAAGATTCTTCTGGTGTGGGGAAAATGGTCTGTTTAAAAAGTTGTTTTGATGGATACTCCCAAAGAGAAGAGGCTCAGAGCCTGGATCCCAAGGGGAAAGGGAAAATATCCTTACAGAGGGGTTTAAGGAGCGCTGGCATAGTAACCAGCCTCTCCCCCCTTCCTTTCCTCTCTCTCCCGCTCTCTCTCCCTAGGATGACTATCAGTTACTAAGGCTGCCCAAGGGAAAAGGCGGATGAGAAAAGAAAAGGAAAAAAGAAAAGGAAGGTGGGAAGGAAGGAAAGAGGGAGGGAGGAAAAGAAAGAAAATGTGTGTGTGTGTGTGTGTGTGTGAGAGAGAGAGAGAGAGAGAGGAAGAGAGACAGACGGAGAGAGAGCGCGCACCCAGACGGTCTCCATACACATGGGTTCTCTCGAGCTGCTCCTTCGTCTTGGTTTGGCAGCTGCAAGCAGGTCCAGGATCCTCCTTGCCTTGTTGGTACATTTCCCTAGGGTTTCGATTTCCCTCGGACAACTCACATCATCTGTGGTCTCTGCATCGTGTCCTGGTGTGGCGAGGAGTACCAGTGCGAATAGCCGGGCATGTAGCTGTTGGGGGGCATACTGACGCCCTTGGCCGAGGCGGAAACGTCCCACACTGGAGGCAGCGCCGGCGAGCGCGGAGACAGGGCCGCTGAGCCGGGGAGAGGGTCGCTCTCGTGAGGGTTACTGCCCTGCTTCAGCAGTTTCTTAAACTTAGAGCGTTTGTTCTGAAACCATATCTTCACCTAGAACGAAACCCAGCAGCAAGCATTAGGCCCAAAGGAAAAAGTAAGAGAGAGAGAGAGAGAGAGAGAGAATGAATCTCAAGTTGAGGCTTTGGAAGCAATTGCTAAACACAATACTGATAACAATAATAATAATAACCGTGAAAATGCAAAGCCCTTCCTCCACATCTTTCTAGCCTCTTCCTCCTCCTACTCCCACCCTCATTTACTAGGTATCTTGTCTAGATTCCCAAAGTCATTGTAACTCTTCAGTTGGATGCAAACCTAGGTTTAAAACAACAGCATAAATAAGAGTAAAATAAGATTAAAGGTGAATGAGATACCCAGGTTCAAAGTATCAACAAGGATTTTTAAACTGTGAACTTTTCACATCAAAGTCAACTGAATGCACTTCCTTTGATAGTCTGTTTTTAAAATATTTACCAACCCTCAAACCTGGTATTTCTATGAATGTACAGTGAGCAAATGACTATGGACAGATTAAAGCCTGTACATTTATAACCAAATGCCTTGAATACCCCTATGCACATAGTGCACATGCCATAGACTGTGCATGGGGCATCTTTCTCCTCACATAAATATATCCCTATAATCCTGCAGAGATTAGGGATTGTATCTCCTTCATTCCCTACTTTGTACGTTGCTTAGTCAAATTGTGGTCAACAATCATCACATGATTATTAGTACAGTCACTTAAAGCCAAAGGGCTCCTGAAAATGAAATGGGAATCAGGTATTTGGGATGAGAATATCTAAGCTAACATACCAGGTCTACTTAATTTGAAGAAGAAAATTCTTTACAATTCCTTAGCCATAGGGATCCAAGAGGAACACAAGTTACTGAGTAGTAGGAATCCCTTCATATCAGGCCTCAAACATTTCCAGTGGCAATATGGCAAAACAAAGCAGGCTAAATGGAAAAGAAGAGCTTAGCAGCATCTGCCCTCAGGCCCCACACAATCATTCCCCAGCAAGAGTCGCATAAACCTGAAGTCCTCTTGCTGAAGCTCACCCACCTCACATGAGGCCTACCTCTCCATTCAGCTAAGTTAATTGGCAAGGACAAAAACCACAGGTGATTGCAGCCTGGCATTATGACCACGATCCTAATATACCTGCCTGAGCCTCTTCCTGTGAAGTCTGAAAGGCCCCATATGTCTTTCAAATTAGTAGGACAGCAAAACTTCAGCAACTGTACTTAACTGAGGCCTCACCTGCTGTAATTTGGGGAGCATTTCTCTTTGATCTCCAACTTTGCCATTGCTCCCAAGTCCTCTGCTCCAGGGTGTTACCTCAGCCTGCACTAGTCAGTCATCCAGAATAATTCCACCATCGAGCTTAGGACAATCTTCAAGAAAACCCACCTCACCCATCCCAGGATGAATAGTTGGCGCCTTGGTCCTTTTATGAAATCCTATTGGAGCCTATGCCTATTTTCCTACCCACCCCCCATTTCGCTTCATAATTCTTTCTTCCTATGTTAACAAGTTGAAATTCTTATTAAGTCAAAGGGCCCACAAAAACAAAAAACAAACAAACAAAAAAAACCCTTAAAAAATATGTGTCTTATTCTGCCTCCTGGCCTGAACATCTTTTCCTCTTTCTGTTTCATGATGTTCTGTTCTAAAATAGATTGATTAAATGATGAGTTTGGTCACCAAAAGACACTAGACTGGGGTGGGGTCGCCGAGGGGTGGGAGGATGTGCAAATCCAATCCAGTATTCAATACCAGGTCATTTATTCCAAACTGTTGTCCCAGGAAAGTGCATAACTGGAGCAAAGGCATTTGTCATTAATCTCCTTCCATCCTTGGTTGACTAGGCCAAGAATTCCTCCTGGTGTGCTCCCTGCCCGATCTGCAAGCGGGGTCAGCATTTCAGGGATATTCAGGCTTCTCGGGAATTACCTGTGTTTGTGTCAGTCCTAAGGAAGCTGCCAGTTCAGCTCTCTCGGGAAGGGCCAGGTACTGAGTCTGCTGAAAGCGGTGGTTTAAAGCCTGGAGCTGCAGGCTGGAATAAATGGTCCGAGGCTTTCGAATCTTTTTTCCTTTTCCATTGAATCTGATTTCCCCGTTTTCAATCACTGTGGTTTTCTGTTGATCTGCAACCAAAGGAGACAGAGGAGCAGTCATTGTAAGGCTACTGCTGCAGTCTCCCTGAGCTTGGTCTGCCCAGCCCTGGGACTCCCTAAAGACCAATAAGGAATTCCTCGAAGCGTCCCCATGTCACCCTGATCTGTCCGGGTTCACGGTGCCCGTGTGCTTCCGGAGACTGCGAAAGCTTTCCCCGGACCCTGACTCTCGCACTAAAAATGCTGGACCGAGGGAGCGCCTTCGGCCCTTGGGCCAAAAGCCTCTCTCTGCTGCAGTGGAGCCAGCACCCGAGGCTCTCTGGAGCGCGCGGCGCCGCGGGGCGTCTGCAGTCTCCGCGGAGCGGGGCCCCGGTTATGGCTTTACAGTGCCTGAAGCTGTGCTTGAGCCACCCTGGTGTTTATACGGCTAGTTGACTTGAGGTCACTAGCTCCAAGCCCAGTGCATCAAGACCCCTTGGCGTGTTCGAAAAGACTCTGCTGAGAGGGACCAAAACCCCAAACAAACCACCACCAGACGCTCAGACCAGCTCTCAAGCCGGCTGAGCCTCACAGGGTAACTTTGTTCCCCTCGGGTGCTGAGAACCATCAGCCCGAGGCCCTCTGCTTCGACTCCACAAACAAAGGAGCACCAACATGGTATCAAAAGCCTAGAGGGAGGGGGCCCGGTCAGGGTCGGAGGGTGCGGGGAAACCTCAAAGACCGCGGAAAAGAGCCCAACTGTCACCAGCTTAACCAGAGCCAGAGGCCACACCACCTTCCCTCCGGGTCACCGAAGCGCACCGGGCGCCCCATGCAAAGTAGGCCACTGACTGCTCAGGTTGCATTGGGGAGCAAAACACGCTCCCCAGCTCCGACCCAGAAACGTCCCCAGTGCTGCCAAACGCGGGTCACAGCCCGGAGGGGAGGAGGGAGGCAAAGGGCGCACAGATCCAGCGGGCTGGAGAGCGCAGTGCGAGCCAATTCCTTGAGCGAAGTCTGCGCGGAGCGGAGCTAAAGGAGCTGCCCGAGCGGCGTGCGGGAGGCTGGGGAGCAAGTCGGGCCACGCCGCGGGGAAGCAGAAGGTCCGCGGCGGCGCTAAGGGGCCCGGCGGGGCGAGGCCGGCAGGCAGGCGCCAGGCGAGCGGGCGCGCTCAAGGCCTGGCCGGGGGCGTGCGGGGCCGCCTGGAGGAGGGGGCCGGCGGAGGCCCGAGCTTTGAGGAAGTGAGCGGGGCGGGCGGGTGGGGTGGGGGGCAGCCGGGAGGCGGGAGGCGGGAGAAGCGAGCTGCCCTGGCGGCCTCTCACCTGTGTCGTCCCCTCGCGTCTGGGCGGCCGCGCTGCTGTTGTGGTAGGACTGGAGGTAAGGGCTGTGCTGCGAGTGGCTCATGTAGGGGTAGGCGGCGAGCGAGCGGTGGTTGTAGGAGTTGCCGCCGCCCGACGCGTATGGCGAGCCGTGGTGGTGATGCTGGTGGTGGTGGTGGTGCGAGCCGGCCGCCGCCGCCGCCGCCGCCGCCGAGTGCAGACAGTGCAGAGGGTAGTGCGC